>JAUKWC010049719.1:30371-43748 GCA_032356245.1 Endocladia muricata | reverse complement strand
AGTGAAGACAGTGTGTGTGAGTGTAGAACGAGATGTGTGGGAGGGTAAGGGGGAGAGAGATGGGGGAGGATGGGTGTGGTTGGCATATTAGCGTGATGCAACGGTGGTTAAGCTTGCGGTTTGCACGGTTTGCAAAACGAGCGTTGCAGAGGGTTGTTAAGAAGAGGAGATGAAAAGAGTGGCGCAGCCAATCAGCGGTGCGCTGGTGCGATTTTTACTGGGCATTCGTGGCGACAAGCGGTTGCGGACCCGTTCAGGGACCGTCATGCTCGTCATGTAATGTGAGGTTGCAGACAGAAAGGAGCAGGCGGCGACAAGGGGTGCGTGTACGTGTTCAGGGAGTGAGTAGAAAGCGGCAGATTGATTTTTTATTGTTGACCGTCCGTTCGCGACATCAGGCCGTTTCTCAATTCGTGATAGTTGCCACGCGCTAGAGTGAGGTGTGTTCTCTGACTATAGAAGGGGGATCTCTGGCACGCGCGGTCAGTACGGCATGCAGCTGGCGGCTTTGCGTCTTGCGTGGTGGTGGTGCACGGGGCCAAATGACATGTCTGGGGCAGGTCGCACTGTCTGCGTCTTGCTCCTGCCCGGTCACCTGCAACAAATTGTGCCCCCTTCCGCAACATTGCACGTGCGACAACACCACCTGTCCGCACGCACAGGAGCAAAAGAATGCGGTGCTTCCAGCAGAGAGCGGAGACAGGCAGATGGTGCGATGCCCCCGCGCTTCTCGTGCGCGACAATGGTAGCAAAAAGAATAGAAAACTTTTACTCATCGACTGCCAAAATGGAAATCACGCAATGAACATTGCTTGCCCTCCCAACGTGATCCTCCAGGCAAAACTTGTCTAGTACGTTTCCACTTCCCAACGCTTTGCCTTTTTCATAGCTTTGCGGTAACTCTTCCAGTCCCCTCCGTCCTTTTCAAACCGCGCAGTCATGAACTCATTGATTCCATCCTCCATACCCGCCAGTCCGCACATGTACACATACGTATTGTCCTTTTGGAACAGCTCATAAAGCTCCTCCTCATACTCCTTCATGCGTGTCTGCAAGTACATCTTCTTCCCGTCTGCATCCGTCTGCTCACGCGAGATTGCGTAGTCTAGGCGCACATTTTCGGGATAGTTGGCCTTCATCTCCTCAAATTCTTCCTGGTCTAGCAGCGTGGACGATGTCGGCACCCCAAGGAACAACCACATGGTCCCCTTAAACTGATAGTCTGCGTTATTCTCGCTGAAAGCCCTGCGCATAAACGCCCGGAATGGCGCCACACCCGTCCCCGTTGCAAGCATAATAATAGTTGCCTCCGGATCAGGCGGCATCAACATCGTGATTCCGACCGGTCCCGAGATCTGCACATCGTCTCCCGGCTTGAGATCACACAAGTGGTTTGAACACACGCCCTTCACTTCATTGCCTTCGTCATCATTGTATACCAGGCGCTTGACCGACAGCGACACAGTCTTGCCATCACCAAAGTCACCATGCTGCGTCGACGCAATCGAGTAAAGACGCACCTTGTGCGGTTTTCCGTTATCATCCTTGCCCGGAGGAATAACGCCGATGGACTGCCCCTCGAGATAAGGCACTTTTCCTTCGTGGTTGAAGATCATGTGCTTGGTCTCTCCCGGTGCGTTCTCACCAACGATACGCTCATTGTACAGAACCTTGGCAGTGTAAGGGGCGTTGGGACGGAAAAGATTGAGCGGCACCTTACTCTTGTCCACTACGGCCATGCGCAGACACGCGGGACGCAGAGGGGCGGCAGCCACCGGGGCAACGCCAGCAAAGGAAGAGCGGTTGGAAGGCGACAAGGCAGCATTGCGCTGGGCCAGCAGCAGCGGCGCGGCAGAAACAAAGCCGTACATGGTGGGTGAACGCGATGATTGCAAAAAGGACGCAGACAGGGAAGGAGTTTGCAAGACAAGCGCGAACGCCACGGGAGGTCTGCAAAGTAGTACAGGTGGGAGAGTGTGTCAGCTAAAGCCGGATAGAAGGGGGCTGAAGAGGTGAAACCTTTAAAGGACAATTCGTAATCTGCTGTATAGGCCGCGGGGATGGGGAGAGGACTTTGAGGGCAAGCGGAAGCTGGCCAGTCATGCGGAGGCTGACGAGGAAAGAAAATTAGCGGTTGTAATGAAGCTTTTGGTCGTGGCATTTAGGGTTGGGTTTGTCCCGATCTCGTACTCAATACTGCGTCCCCCGTGCCACACGCGTCTTTACTTCCGCAACCTCCCGCAGCTGCCATCACCAAGTGCTTATCCGGATCACCCTATCGAGATTTGAAAATCCCGATCATCATCTTGAATTTTCAAACTTCAAATTCTGTTGTTTCCCTCCATTTGTTTTCTAAACGAGGAATGGCCAGGGTTGCCTTCTCCTGCGTTTGAAACGACAGTCAGCCCCTTACGAAAGTCAAAGCACCGAAATCACCGGCTTCTTCTTCTAGCTGGTAACACCCCAAGTTGGTTTCCGTGCACTTTCATGCATCAGATGATGGCATTTCAAATTCCTCTTCACTTCGAAGACCTCACACGGCCTTCAGCGGCACCATGGCGAGTCAATCTCATTCCTTTCCATCAAACATCCGCAGAAGAGCTCCTTTCAGAGGTCGAGACCTCTCCATCCACAATTCTTTCATCCTCTGCACCCACTTCCGCTTTTTCCGCTCTATACTCTCTAATTTCGCACTACCCAACTGTGCCAAAACCGCTTCGGCCTCGTTTGCTTGATTTCATTGACACCCTGATTTCTGCAGCAACTCCAACAAACCCCTCTGAGCTTAAGATTGCTGCCTACTTTACCTCAGGACTCTGCGCCACCGCGTCTGCTGCAGCACCTCCGTGCAAGTATTGGGAAAATATAGGCCGTGAGTCTGGCCTCGAGGCTGCTGCACGCCTGCTTGACGCGGTTCCCACGCCGTGCCCGTTTGTTGAGACGCACCTCGACCAGCTTTGTGCGCTTCACGTGCGGACAATATTATGCGTTCTCGAGCAACCACATGGTGCTCGTGATAAGAATGCTCGTCCAGTGTTGGCGCGCTCACTTGCCACAGTGCTTATGCTACACCCAGCACAGACGCTTCCGACTATAACCGCGTTGCTACATGCGCTTAATCGGCATGAGCATCTTCCAGGACCGCTGGCAGACCTTATGTTCCGGCTTACTGAAGAGCGACCACAGCTTTCCCATTTCGTTGGGGAGTTTGTAAGGGAGATCGGCACTATTCCATTCGACGACTTGGCGCATGACGTAGCTGCAGCAAAAGGGTGCGCATTGTTCATTTCCGAATTGGCGGAGCGACTTCCGATGGTGTTTCGTTCGAATCTTGCTGTAGTACTTTCCCATTTGGATGGAGATAGTTACGCAATGCGCAACGGTGTGGTGCACGTCCTTGGTGTACTTGTGCGTGCCGCACCGAATTCTCAAGACCCGTTGCTAGAAGTGTTGCTGGAGCGTGCTCACCGTGATATTCATGCATTTACACGAAGCAAGGCACTTCAAACTTGGATCATGCTCGCCGAAGCCAAAGTCATACCCAACCGAATGTTCCCGGTTTTGGCTGATATGGCAGCATCCCGTCTAGATGACAAGACTGCTGCAGTTCGAAAGTATGCAACGCAATTGCTTGCAGCGCTCCTCACTAATAACCCGTTCGGACCAGTCTTGCACAAGTCCCATTTTGAACAAAAACTGGGTGAACTGAAAGAGATCACGAAGAGTGACGAGGATCCCGATGCAAATTTGAAAAACGGAAACACTCCCAAAGCAGGCACTGATGAGATAGACGATCCTAATTCGGAGCACAGCTCAAATAGGACGTCAATTGGTTCCGGTAATTCTGCAAGCGAGTCTGACGAAGATAGCAAGGAAGACAATCAGTTGAATGATCTGGGTATTGAATCCGCAGACATAGGCATTGCTCTTGAAGAAAAAGTTGCGCAGGCTTCGGACGAGGACCAGGGCGAGACCGAGGATGAAAAAAAACAGAAAGCCCAGAAACTTTTGCAGCACCGATTCTATTCTTCGGCATTGGGTTTTGCTAAGTCCGTAGAGTTAGGTCTAGAGACGGCCTACAAACTTCTTCGTTCGAAGAGCGTCACCGATGTTTCTGAAGCTGTCTCCCTCGTCATCACAGCAATTCAGTTTCAGCTCGAGGCTGCATCAGGTCGGGCTGTCAGAAAGATGCTCCCGCTGGTTTTGGCTCGGGAGAATAATATTCGGCAAGCTGCCGTTAGCGCGTACGTCAGGCTTCTTGCGCCTGGTGGAATTATGTCTTTGGATGATAAGGAATGTGCTATCGCAGTTGCTACTGGTCTTGCTGCTCTAGGTGTAGGGGCCACAACGGGGGAAATTGCTTGCCTTGAAGCTCTCATTTCGGCCATGTGCGGAAAGGATGATGCATGCAACATCATGTCTTCGTCTGTAGTGGCAGTTCTGTGGGACATTTTTGCAGGACGAGTGCCCGGAGCCAGCGAGGAGCAGAGAAGAGCAGCGTGTATTTTGGTTGGAATGGTAGCTGTGGATCGCCCTGAATCGCTTCAGCAACGAGTCGAAATCCTCGAGACGACTGGATTAAGCACCCCAGCATTCGCACGGTGGTCCTGCGCTGCACTTTGTAACCTTCCTGCTGGAAGCGATTCGGATGGGCACCTGGCTGAGAAGCTTGCGGACCTTGCAAAAACCACAACAGATCTTTCCACCGTAGAACAGGCGATCAACGCTATTTTTGCTCTTTCGACAGAGCCAGAAAATGTTGTTGGTGGTTTGATCAGAGAGCTTGCGAGCGACTTGCACGACTCGTCGTCTGCTGTGGAGGTCACAGATCTGTCACGATTCCTTCAAGTTATCGGGCATGTTGCTGTGAAGGAACTAGTCCGCATCGAGCACCTCGTAAGTCAAGTCCGCCGCTGTGTCGCTAACCAAACTCGGAACGATGGAAATAACGAGGAGGAAGAGCAGTCAGCGGCAGAAGCAGACAAGGCTCTTTTGCTTGCAGAAAAGGAGCTTGTGAATCCCTCGTCATTGCTCGGAAGATACGGTAATTTAGCAAGAAAGATAGCCTCTGACAAGACTGCCCCTGCAGAGCTCCAAGCTTCCTCAGTACTATGCATGTCGAAGCTGATGTGTGTTCAGGAGAGCTTTTGTGAGAGCAATTTGCGTCTACTATTCTCAATTTTGACTTCTGCGTCAGACCCTCTTGTCAGGTCGAATGCTGTTACTGCTCTCGGTGACCTTGCGTTCCGCTTTCCGAATCTTGTCGAACCGTGGAGCTCACACATATACTCTGCTCTAAAAGATAAGAATGAGAAGGTGCGAAAGAATACTCTGATGGCGCTGACTCATCTCATTTTAAATGACATGATCAAAGTAAAAGGTCAAATAGTTGGGCTTGCGATCTGCATTCTTGATGACAATGAAAGAATTGCTGATCTTGCGCGTCTTTTCTTTCACGAACTGGCGCGCAAATCTAACAATGCCATCTACAATATTCTCCCAGACACAATCAGCTGCATGAGTAGCATGGGTGATTTACAGTCAGATGACTTCAAGATCGTAGTATCATTCTTAGTCGGTTTGATGGACAAAGAACGACATGCGGATGGAATGATTGAAAAGCTTTGCCACCGATTCAGGACCAACGAGAGCGAACGAGAGAATCATGATCTCGCGTACTGTATCTCGCAACTAAATATTTCGGAACGTGGCATCAAAAAGATGAACGATAGCTTCAAGAGTTATAGTAACACTCTTTGTGATGATGTCGTGCATGGATACATAATGCAAGCCGTCAACAAGGGTGCCAAACATGGGGCTTCCGGTACCACATCTCAGGCGGTCGAAGAGTTGACAGCAAAAATTGCGGAAGTTCGAAAATCCCATAGGAACAACGAATCAAGTCAGGCAGAACTGTTTAAACAATATGATAGGCCAAACGGGCCCACCCATAGGAGAAAGTCTGTTCGGATTGGGAACAAGGAGCCCCGCGAGGGAGAGTCGACAACGGATGATGACACCTCATCAACTGCCGCGGAAAGTACAACGCAAACAAAACGTAGTTTGCGATCATCCAAAAATGTACCCCTCATGCGCAAAAGGGGTCGAAAGGTTCAAGAGCCAGAGAGTGATGAAGAAACGGAAAACATCCCGGAAGAGATACAGGAAATTGATAATACAAGTGATGGCGATGAGACCGACAACGATGATGATAGTAGTGATAGCGCGAGCGACGCGTCGTCAACAGATGTGTAGCAGTTTGTACTTGTTTTCGGGAACCCGGCATTTTATTCTCAGCTCAATCAGGGCTCACACCCAGGTGTGAGTGTCAATTTTCCTCTTCAGGTTGGTGTTGTTGTTCATGACTCTGAGACGACTCCACAGAAGAGTCATTCATTTGGGTAACAGGCGGCGGCAAAGTAGCCATCAGCTCGTCAAGGGCCAGATCATTCCATTTACTCTCTTCGTCCTCATCATTTGGTAGGGCTTGCTCATCGTCATCGACCGGAGTTATAGCATGCGGAGGAACCTCGATGTCCTCGACCGGCAGGGTTTCTGAAGCCCATGCGTCGTCGATAATGTGCATGGACAGGTGCACATCTTGGTGAACCGGAGCGGAGAGGACCATATCCATGCTGGATGTCAGACCCTTGTTCGCCTCTGCCGACGATGTGAGGATGTGCTTCTGGTGGAGGCCAGAGATTTAGAGGTAAAACCGATTTTGTGACTCGGAATGACGCGGGAAAGTGGAGTTTAAACACCAGGAGAATCTAAAGATTTCTTGTCCGTCGTAACCTGACCGACATAAAGTTTTCAACTAAATTGAAAACGTATAATTTATTTACGTAGTAGATGTTCGTCCAAATGAAATGTGTACTTTTCGTCGTCTAATTTCAATCTTTCTGTTGAAATTAATGTGGCGCATACCGACCGTTGTTGTCGGGATTACCGCTAGATCCCAAACACGTCCAGGATTGCTTATTCGACAAATTTCGAAATTACTCGCTTTCAGTTGCTTTTAGGCGTACAGGCATCGGTCCGTGGCCAATCTCCACCAGTTGCACTTTGAGTGCAAATCTCTCAGATCAACACATATATGAGTTGATGTCACCAGGTCCCTTGCCATCGCTCCGACGCACCGCCGGTAAATCCTTTCCAGCGTACCATCCCCCCTTGGGATTCCGTGTATATCAGTCCTTCCCTCTAATTGCGAATCGCTGAGTGAATCGAGTTTTTGCAATGCTGAAGCCAGGGTTTGTCTCTGCGTCGCCATTGCTGTCCCCCAGCAACTCCCAATTTGTGCGTATATCTCGCGCAGGAGGCGTGCTTTTTCCTATCCACACTAGCCGTCGCTTGCAGCGTGCTCGCATCTTTGCCCTGGGCGCGGCACCTCCGCCTCCAGAACCACAGGATGATGGACCCGATGAGGAAGAAGCCGGTGAGCCCGGAAAGTCAGATGTAGAACCATTGGAGGAAATGACGGCTGATGATATTCTCAGCTCCCCGGCATTTCTCAAAAAGAAGTTGGAGATCGTGCAGAAGGAGCTCATCGACGCCAAGAAGGCGCTCGAGTCAGACTCGGAGGCGGTCACCGTGGAGAAGGACCGTTACGTGCGTCTGGCCGCGGACTTTGAGAATTACCGACGGAGAAGCATCGAAGACTTGCGGAAACAAGACGCCAAGAGCACTGTGAAAGTATGTAAGGAAATACTGTCTGTGTTGGACAACTTTGAGCGCGCGACGGCCGCGGTGAACCCGCAGACGGACAGGGAGAAGTCGATTGGCGAGAGCTATCAGTCGATCAATAAGCAGCTCCTGGACGCGCTCGTCAAACTTAATGTGGAGCCGGTGGAGTCTGTGGGACAGCCTTTTGATCCGGAGGTGCATGAAGCTATACAGAAGATGGAGTCAACAGAGTTCGAGGAGGATGCTGTCTGTGTTCAGTTCCAGCGAGGTTATAAGATTGGAGACATTTTGATCCGGGCCGCGGTCGTGGGCGTTTCGACAGGGCCGGGGCCGGAGGGAGAGGGGGCAAGAGATACGCAGGCAACCGCAGCGACTGTTGGCGAAGGTGTAGCCGGGGATGCCGAAGAAGTTGGAGAGCATTAACTGGGACAACAGTCTGCGCAGAGAGAAGTGGCGGATGAAACAAAAGGCTGGGTACAAGGTCGTTTTCATTGGCTTTACTTAGTCATCACCGCTGTGAAAAAGTAGAGGGCCAGGCCGACAGTTCGGCCTTCACACCGAAAACGCCACGCAAGCGACGTAGATGATTCCTATCCCGATACATACAATAAACGTCAGACAAACTACTGCCTTTTGAACCTTTCCCTCCCTCATGAAGAATCCGCCTCAGATTTGTCGTCCTTCTTTGCAAACGCCTTCGCCACGACAGGTGTGGCCGCTACCGTCAGCGGAAAACGGAGCGGGCTTGTTGCCTTGTGCGCAATGTACGCCAACGTGGCGGTACTGGCCGTGTCCGAAAAATTATCTAGCACGCCCGGCCGCCCAACCGGCGTGGTGGCGAGAAAGTCACCAAAGGCATTGACAAGACTGCGAACGTCGACCCCTGCAGCAATCATAAAGTAGAGCACAAAGTACGAGATGAGCGAGAGGCCTATGGACGTACCAATGTACGAGCCGCCATACAACTTGGCCAGTTCCTTGTTCGAAGGGCGACCGCCTGATACCTCGCCTTTGGTCATGCGGGGGGTGAAAGATGGCCCGGATGAAGGAGAATGAACGCGTGCTCTTCTTGCAATCAAAGTGCAAGGTGAGCGATAGAGGGGCATTGTTGACACGCAGGAGGGGGTAAAGACATGATGCAGGCCTTTTCCGGCTGATGGAACAAAAGCAAACGACATGTTGGGTGTCATGACGAGATGGAGACGGTCTTGCGGAGGGCGACGTAAGGTCAATTGGAGAAGTAGAGGCGTTCAGGTATTTGCTTGTAGATTCACTCGCGCATGGTGAAAACCAGATCACACCTTATTAGTGAAACTGAAAACAAGGATGATCCGGTCACTAAGTCGGCGCTAGCTAGGCGGGTTTTCTGAAAAATCGAGGGCATACGTCCGCGCGACTCCGTCGGTTTGCATCTGGTTGCAACTATTTTTGCACCAGCTGCTGAAACCAAAGCGCGAGAAAGGTAGCCGCGAACCACTCTGTGAACGGTGATACTGAACCAGCCAAGGGTTCAAGTCATGTTTGGGTGGCGGATCTGTACATCTGAAAGGAATATGATATCTGGCAAACCTGACCACGGAGCTTTGAGTCCTCGACGCACAGTCTATTCTGAGTAATCCCCGTTAATCGCATGTGCGAGAAGATTCATGAATGCCTCACAATAGAGAGTTTACGCAAACAGAAAATTCTACAATGATTTTGTCAGAATTCTGCAATTCGTATGACAGCTGTAAAAAGATACAGAATTCTGCAACTATCTTGTGAGCAAAGTGGCTGAAAAGTGCTCAGTTAGTGAGTGTCTGAGAAATAGAAGCGCGGTGGTGCAGGACAGCTGTCTACATTTTCGAGCCTAGCCGCGTGCATGTATTCCTACTGTAATAGCACCCAAACAGTGGTCTGTTTACCTCCCTCTTGCCTTTGTCACTCTGGCCATTCACATCTGCAGAGAAGGGCGCTCGTACCTGAAGGGGTCACACTCGTCCTCATTTCAGTGCTACTTTTCTGAAAGCGAAATATGGAATACAGGATTCTGCAGGTGGATTTCTGAAATGGAGATTCTGCATTGCCATACTTTACTTTCTCATTTTTCATTGCAGAAAATCGTTCAGCGTAAACTTACAAATGTCAAGCAGATCATTCTGTGGCCTTTCCATTTTATCTGATGCACTTTCAAAAAAACGATTTTAAAGATCTCAAAACATTTATTTGCGAATTATATCATGTGCAGTTCGCATTGTAATGTTTTTCCGAGGTCTACGTTTCACTGCATTCTGCTTCATTGCATTTGATCACCTTGAGAAAATAGCAGGACACAATCAGATATCGAGTCCGTGTGAATCTTTGTCGGTTTTCAATTGTGATTGATAACGTGGAAATACTCCAATACTCAATAAATTTGGTGTGATATCGTTAGGTGTGACAGTTGAAAAGCAACACTCCATGCGGAAATGGTTTTGCCCGTACTGTAGCAGCGTGTGCGTTTTGGTAATTCAAGCACTGACTAAAAGTCAAACACGCCAGCGTGGAAAGAAAAAACGGAAAGAAAATTGCCATAACGCCTGGGGCGCAGAGGGGGGCCTTCATTCATTGCTGTAGTACGCCGTTGCCCTCAATTTGCGCATTTACCACATCAAGAAAAGTGAGCCCCTCATCCTTTAAAAAAGAACGTGATGTCCTAACCCGTGAACCCTCTACCCCCTACTCCATTGCTCTCAAAATACAGGGGTTCAGAAATGAACCCTTTACAGGTGTTCACCCTCGAAAAATGCGGTTTCTTTTCCACAATAATACACCGTTACTACGAGACATGAGGAATACTTGCAGTGAGCAGTGAGAGGAGGAGGAGCTAAAAATTGCTGGATATACATAACAAGAACATAACTTAATAAAATAGTTACTACGCATACTGAATAAATCGGCCACCGAAGACGGGGTGGTTGAATATCAACTGCAACCAGAATAATACCTGTGAAGAGAACTACGCATTATTCTAACATTAGCGTTTGTATCTACCTCTCCGTTTTGCTGGAATCGGTAGTTCCAGTCCGGTATCATTCTCATCAGGGCCGTGTGTGGTTGCAGTTACTGCGATTGGCATCAGCTCCAACAGGAGGCCGTTCGTCAATAATAATCACTCCGTCTGACACCTAAACATGTTGATAGATTCTTTCTTTCTCCAGTCTGAAGACTAGCAAGTGCAGTAGCCCTCAGCAGCACTTTTTCATCAGTTGGAATCTCTTTGATGCGATATTGTCGCGTCGCTACATTAAGGATATGTCAGTGTAATCTTTGAAGCCACAGCTCGGTTTGCTCTTGAAGCTCTCATCCATTGACATGTCAAAGGTTACTGGCAGTTTGATCGCATTGCGACAATGTACTTCTCAAATCTTTGATGCGTGTCCTAAATTACTCCCACTATTGCATACGGAAATCCACGCACCCACGAACATATTTGCTATCGATTGAATACCCGACGGCCAGCACAGAGCAGGCATTGGGAAACTTTTTACTGCGCAACCACTGCCTTGATATCATACGGACAACTGAGCTAGCTCGAAACTAGGCATTGTCAAACTGTAGTACATCTTACCACGCTGATTTCTGGACTTTGCGAGAGCCAGCGAATATTCAGTAGTTGCGTATTAGGGAAATAAAGGAAAATCTAACGATTAATTCGTGAGCCCGTGTACAGAGCGCGCAGCTGCAGCAGCGGCAACCATATTGCCGAGCGACGGCATTACCTCGGCCCACCTGCGCGTCTTCAGACCGCAGTCAGGGTTGACCCAAATGCGCTCAGAGGAAAGCCCGCACTTGACGAACAGTTCGACGCGCTCCTTCATAGTATCCACTTTCGGGACAACTGGTGAGTGGATGTCGTACACACCTGGACCAATGTCACGAGCGTATCCGTAGTCTGCAAGCGAGCGCAACATTTCGTCACCAGACCGAGAATTTTCAATGGTGAGCACATCAGCATTCATATCGTCGATAGCCTGGAGAATGTCCTCAAAGTCAGAGTAGCACAAATGGGTAACAATCTGTGTAGCGGGCTGTACTCCGGATGTGCTCAGTCGGAACGCACGTACAGCCCAACGAAGATACTCAGCCCAGTCTTTCTGCTTCAGAGGCAAACCTTCGCGAAGCGCAGGATCATCCACCTGAATGATCTGGCACCCTGCGGCTTCTAGATCATTGACCTCCTCCCGTAGAGCTAGTCCAATCTGATACGCCTGCTCTTCACGGGAAACATCCTTGCGCGGGAACGACCAATTCAGAATAGTAGTCGCGGCCGTGAGCATGCCCTTCACAGGCTTTGGGGTCATCGACTGCGCGCTTTTAAACTCTCTCACGGTCATAGGACCAGTACGAGACACATCTCCATAGATAATAGGCGGACGAACGTATCGAGAACCATAACTTTGAACAAATCCCTTCGTCGTGAAGGCAATTCCTGTCAAGTGCACGCCAAAGTACTCAACCATATCAGTTCGCTCAGGCTCACCGTGCACAAGCACATCAAGACCGAGCGCCTCCTGAATACCAATAGCATATGCAATGTGCTTATCAACCTCGGTGTCATGTTCGGCAGCTGTAATTGTGCCCTTCCTAAACTGAGTATGCAACCTCCGCAACTCTTTCGTCTGCGGAAACGATCCTATCGAAGTGGTCCCAAACCCGCCCGGAACAGAGAACTGTTGCGGACGACGCTCTGCGAACGACTGCTTCCGACTGAACAGATGTTCCTCTAAAGATTTTGTGATGGAGGCTTTCGATGCTGACTCCATGACACCATCAAGCGACCCTAAATCTGAACTGGCAAGCTTGGTCACGCTTTGAAGCTTCTGCACGGCGAAGCTCAGTTTTGGACGAATTTCAGCTGGAAGGTCTGGGTCGGCAGCCAGGTCTATAGGCACGTACTGAAGGGAACAGCTTGGCTGCACACATACGGACACTTCCGACCCGACAATGTCCCGGATAGACTTGAGAAGCGCAGGAGCTGATTCATCGTCCGACCAGACCGACCGACCGTCGACGACACCTGCTCCAAGCCGAAGTGATGAGGGAAAACCACACTTCTTCAAAGTGGCGAGATTATCGCCTCTCGTGAAATCGAGAGAGATGGCACTGATACCAGGCAGTTGGATCACCCAAGAAAAGACCGATGCGTCGACATCGTCGAAGAACGTGGCAACATGCAGAGGAACAGAGGCTGATGATAGGGCAGCAAATGCCTTCTCATACATTGGTCGCAGACTGTCTGCCTCACCGAGGACGAGAGCAGGTTCATGCAACTGAACTTCTGGAACGCCTGCAGCCTTCAGGGTTTCCAGCAACTTCACGTACAGAGGGAGGAGCTTTTCGAGCATTGGTATGGCATCAATGTTAGACAAACGCGAAATGTGGACGTAAGTGACAGGTCCAACAATTAATGGGACAACCTTGTCTTTCCCAATCGTCTTTTGCGCAAGCTTGATCATATCGACAAAGTCGTCAAAATTGGCGCTTGGAGTGATGGAATCATCAAGTTCGGGAACCATATAGTGATAGTTTGTGCCAAAGTATTTGGACATGTCCAGTGCCGGTGCTTCATCAACCCCACGCGCCATTGCAAAATACTTGGCGAGCCCACCTTTGAGATGCTGGAAGCGCTGCGGCACGCAGCCTAGGCGCGATGTCCAGTCCAGCACATGA
>JAUKWC010049719.1:0-30361 GCA_032356245.1 Endocladia muricata | reverse complement strand
CGTAACACACGAGTTTTCGCGAAAGTCGCACCATGTCCGTTCACCACTCCGTCATCGACGCCATCGGCAACACGCCGCTCATTCGCCTGAACAACGTGTCGTACGAAACCGGTTGCGAAATTCTTGGCAAGGCGGAGTTCCTGAACCCCGGTCAAAGCGTGAAAGACCGCGCGGCACTGTAAATCATCCGCGCAGCCGAAGCTGCGGGTAAAATCCGCCCCGGCGGTATCATCGTGGAAGGCACGGCTGGCAACACCGGCATCGGCCTGCGTTTTGATCGAGTCAAGGAGAACCGACTCCGAGACGGCCTCGAGGGCGGCCTGCTCAATGATACCAGACCAGTACTGCTCGATGCTCTTTTTCATCTCACGATTGCGCCCGATGCGCGGATACCCCAGCGTGGTGCTCGGCGGCGTAGAAGCCATTATGGATGAGATTGTTGAGCAAAAGGGAACAGCTTTGCAGGGAGACAATAAACAGGGGACTGATCGAACGAGGCTTTGACTGCAAACAGACTCTTAAATGTGCTCGGAGACGAGGCGGGGGCGGCTTTTATAGTGCTAAGAAGTGCCAGAATATCGGTGTCCGGTGAGGGGGGGGGGGGGGAGGAAAAGTCCAAGAGAGCGATTGCGACAGGAATCTACAAGTGTTGAAACGAAAGGATCTTTGTCGAAAAAGAGTTTCGGAATTATGTGGGAAGCATTATTTCATTTTCCAGAGATTGGCTGTATCTTTATCGCTGCGCGAGATCCTGCGGTAGACAAGTGCCGGGATCGAATTAGTCCCGAAAAGCCATCAGCAGCTGAATCCAACACCAAAAGGATGGAATCTGGGTCAACTTTGCAGGTTGTCATAGAGCCCATACACAAGGTCTTCGTCCATACTTTTCTCCACAAGTAAGAAGGAATCCTGTTGCTGGCACCTTACATGCATCATATCCCTGTTTGTACAAAACTCATGCCATAGCCACAAGTCACCAGTCGCGGACAACATAAATTGTTTGAATAAACAATCCCTATTGACCTAGAGCAATGTCGCTGACGGAAATGGGGTGATTTGGGAGGAAACGGGAGAGAATGGATCGGATTCTGTTTCCGGCATTTCTCGCTCGGTAGATGTCAGTCATTGTGGTGAAATGTGCAAAAACTGCAGGTATTATTTCATTTACTGGATTTTAGGCACCCTGCACCATATACAGTACATATTCTGAAAATACCCCGTGCAGTAGACCAGTTACTGCCGTATGAACTGGGTTAGTGAATGTACTTCGTTCGAAACACGTACAGTAAGCATCCTTGGTACTGTACCGTATTTGTGTACTGGTAGCAGAGTGTATCGCTTCATCAGAACTGTTATCTTGTTGTCTGTGACACCGCCTTCTTCGTTATCAGCGCCAGGAAACTCTCTACCCGACTAAAGTGCTTGGGTGTGACAGTTTCAACCTTAATTGCAGACTTCTGCCACTCTGTTCACATCGCGATCAACTGGCGCCTGCAGCCATGTCCTCAACTCGCCGCTTTCGCCCCTGTGATCTGTTCCGAATGAATCCTGTCAATCTCGATGCCTTGACCGAGACCTACAACATGAACTTCTATTTCCAGTACATGTTACGCTGGCCAGAGTTTCAGCAAACTGTGACGTCACCCAACGGAACGCTCATGGCATACGTAATTGGAAAGGCAGAGGGAGAAGGCAGGGAATGGCATGGCCATGTATCAGCCGTTACAGTATCACCTGAGCACCGCCGTCTTGGGCTTGCTTCTAAACTCATGACCTTCACGGAATTGTTATCTCAGGACACATACAATTGTTATTTTGTTGACTTGTTTGTACGTAAGTCAAACACACTTGCCATTGCTATGTACAAGCGGATGGGCTACATCGTGTATCGAACTATACTCAATTACTACGGTGGAAACGAAGACGCATTTGATATGCGGAAAGCTCTAGCGCGAGACAAGACCAGAAATTCAATGGTACCGCTGCTTCAGCCAGTACAGGCTCAGGACGTTCGTATTACAATGTAGCTATAGATCGAAAGCACAAACCTATCTTGGACTTCTGTATCGCTGAATTAACTTGCAAAAAAACTACCGACATATGTATCTGACGCTCTGCGAACTACGCCCATGAACAGGTGAAGGCAGCTTCGGCACTCTCAGACATGTAAAACGCATCCTTGCTCCACAAAGGCACCCGAAGATCGAGATCGTTCGAGACTTTACTTCCAAAGACGGCGAAGTGATTCGTTTCCATCACGGTCCTTCCTCATGACTTTTGCGACTGCCAGCTCAAAGTCTTCCTGTTGTACATACAATCTCCTTTCCCGCAACGCAAACATACCCGCTTCAGTGCATACAGATTTGGTTTCTGCGCCGGAGGCTCCAGACATCTTTGTGGCAATCTTCCCCAGATCAATTCCACGAACAAGATTCATCTTCCTCGAATGAATTTTCAAAATTTGCTTTCTGGCTTCTTCATTCGGCGCCGGAAACTCGATCTTTCGATCAATTCGACCTGGCCTCAGAAGAGCAGAGTCGAGAATGTCGAGTCTGTTCGTCGCCATCAGCACCTTGATGTTCTTTGTTGCCTCGAAACCATCAAGCTGATTGAGAAGCTCCAGCATCGTTCTTTGCACTTCCGAATCACCACCGCCACTTCCACCGCCGTTCATACGCGTAGACCCAATAGAGTCAATCTCATCCATGAAAATGATTGAGGGTGCATGCTCACGAGCCATGACAAATAGCTCACGAACCATACGACTTCCCTCACCAATGTACTTTTGCACTAGTTCCGATCCCGACACTCGAATAAAAGTACACTTCGTGTGATGTGCCACAGCTCGCGCAAGTAGCGTCTTTCCCGTACCTGGAGGTCCATACAGCAATACGCCCTTCGGCTGAGCAATACCCAACGCATCGAACAATTCGGGATGAAGTACAGGCAGCTCAATGACCTCACGAATTGCTTTCAGTTGCTCGTCAAGCCCACCAATCATTTCATAAGTAGAATCTGGAACATTCTCAACGCGCATCAATGAAACCAGGGGATCAACCTTGCTAGGCAGAACTTTGTGAAGAGTGTACGAGTCAGTGCGCAACGCTACTCGTGCCGTTGAAGATAGTTTCGTGATGTCGATCGACTTGTCTATGTCAACAACATACTTCCCCTCCGGATGGACTTTTACGAGCACTTTCTTCTTGCCCATAATTTTCACAACCTCTCCAACTGAGCTCCCTGGCTCTTGCAAGAGTTGTAGTTCTTCTCGTAGACTACGCACTTTAGAATTGAGCTCATTCCTCTGTGCTTGCAGTCGACGAAGATTCTCTTGCTTCTCGCGTATCTTGCTCTCAAGCTGATCCATTTTAGTTTGGTAATAGGACTTCAAACCAATATTGAGGCCGCTAGCCATAACTGGCGGGGCACCACCAGTAGATCCCATGTTCTCTGATTAACGAGGGTTGGAAGCGAACACTTGTAAAAGCTATGGAATGGGACTCGCAAACGTCAATGCTATGGATCGGTAAGAGCAGCGATAGACAGCTTCACACGGTAGAGATGGCGGCCTGAATGCTGGAAGCCCATCGGATTGTGCAACACTCCGAAAAAGTTGAAACCGTTCGAGGCTAATTGAAAAAGCGTAATTGTTCTCATCGCATTCTAATTGAAACAATAACTTTCTATCTAATCTCAGTAGCCTTATTTGTAAGACTACCATTTTTTTTGTTTCGCTCGGCTGTTCAGCGAATCAAACAATTTTTTTGAAATTCATCTGGTTCTCCATTGACTCCTTTCTTTACTACTCTACCCACCAACCCACTACCCATGGATGCTCTGGCAGCTCTCAGAGCAGAAATTGACAAGAAGAGAAAAGAAGGATATTCCTCGAGAAGCATTGAACAAATAGGTCGGCCTACAAAGAGATGGCGTTCAAAAGCATGCATCGAAGAAGAGCGAAGAGCAGCGTACTTCGAGCAAGAGAAACAGACGTCAGAGAAACAGAGGATTGAGCGAGAGCAAAATTGGCTAGAAAGCAGGGTAGATCTCTCTGGACGCAAAACTAAGGATGAAAGTCAAGCAGCTTCTCTCTCCGAAGGCAAGGAAGGAAGATCCATTGTAGAAAATGTTGCGTCTGAGAATGAAGTCGATACGATGCGAAAATCCGAAGACGCATGCACTCCAGTACCGCGTGAAGAGGTCGTTCGTCGGTTGCGTGCCCTCAAAGAACCAGCCACGCTTTTTGGAGAGACTGACTGGAATCGGTTCAATCGCATGCGAGAACGTGAACTGGCACGAGAGGAGGTCTCCCAAGGCCAGCGCAACGTATTCCAGAAGAAGCTTCGAGAGATGGAGGCGAAAGATGCGGAAGATGATGTTTATCAATACACAGGTGCAAACATGCCCTATCTAGAGCAACCTGGAGAAGATAAGAAGACCAATAACGCTACGGAGACCGAAGAACTTATCGAAGCAACTGCGAGCAAGGAGGATTATGTGCACCAGCAAATTCGGAAATACATGCGACTATGGGCGTCCGAGATTGATGAGATGACTAAAGAGCAGCGCAGAACCAATAAAGGTCGTTCCCTTGTGGTGACTCACGAGCAGACAAAAGATTGGTTAAAGCCGCTTTTCAAACTTCTTCGGAAGAGGAGATTACCTCGAAATATTCTCGATGGACTGAAAAACATATTTGAGGCTGCTGCCGAACGTGAGTACGTACGCGCAAACAGCTTATATCTTGAGCAGCTAGCAATTGGCAATGCGCCATGGCCAATGGGAGCTACCATGGTGGGCATTCACGCCCGTGCTGCTCGGGAAAAGATTGGAGAAGACAAAATTGCTCATGTCATGAATGATGAGAAAACACGAAAGTATATCCAAGCGGTTAAGCGCCTACTGACGGTTGCACAACGGCATTTTCCAACATCATATTCGAAAATGATTTTGTGAAGAGAGATCGAATCTAAGACAAGGGATCCGAAGTACTGGTATGTTCGCATGGTTTCTTCTTCATGTATTTTCTTCCCCAGCTACCTGTTTTTTCCGGCGTATCGCTTCTGCGTATGGAGGTTGGATAGGTGGAACAATGGGCGGCAAAGAGACGTATTTGCCATCTGCAGATCCAGATTTCCTAGCATTTCTGGTTGAGCTTTCCCCTCCAATTTCCTCGTCTAAAGAATACGTTATGTCGGCATCGAGACCGGACAAATCACCTGCGCATATGAAAGGCACTGCAATGCGATTCATACTTGAGATATTCTCTGCTTCCTTGTTCATGGAAGAGTCCTGAGAGATGATTGCAGGAAGGAATCCTGTAACGGGACAATAATTCTGGCATACCACAAATGCTTCCACGCTGCTATTACGGCTACTCCGCGGTTTAACGATCTTGACATCAGGAAAGTACATCCGCAACTGATTGTACAGCAGGTCAGTATCTTTTTGGCGAAAGACTTTTGCAACAAAAGATCCTCCCTTTTTCAGAACTTGGCTGACTACATTTAGAGCAGCCAAGACAAGCTGAGCCTGGACATACCCATCGATGTCGTGCAAACCGGTCACGTCCGGAGCACCATCGCTGACCACAATATCCGCAGGAGTATCCCCAAAGTATTGACGAATTTCATGCAACGTGGACTGCTTAGTAATGTCGGCCTGTAGCATTTTCACTCCTTCTATCGGAGCCATCTCCTGCAAGTCAATGGAAATAATGCGTGCTTCTTCAAGTCTACCCAAGTTTTTCATTTTCTTGGCAATGTACTGGCTCCAGCTCCCTGGTGCAGCGCATAGATCAACGATATTTACAGCATTGGACAGAAGATCGCACTCTTCGTCAAGTTGTTGCAATTTGAACGCAGATCGTGCACGGAATCCAAGAGCCTTCGCCTTTCTGTAATATACGTCACGTTTGTCCTTGCTTGTACGCCCCATATTGCTCAGCTGCAGCTCGTCGACTGAACAAAAGAACGCGTTTGTTGCAAGCTACAATACTAACGCTAGAGACCGACCGTTAGCCAGTATTGCCTGTTCGAAAGATGTGCAGATAGCGTGGGTAAGTGGTTCTAAGAGGATATTTTTTCTTTTGAGATTATGCTTTGGCCTTTATTCTCTAGGGCACTGCTTTATGAATACGTAGCCTTCTATTTGATCGTCTACGCAGAACTAAAATAGAATATATTCTCATGACCGAAGAACTGGATGTGAAAAAACAATAGTATGATTTCATTCCGTAGGGAATGTATATATTTCATTATTTTCAGAAAGATATGTTTTCAGGGCTGTACAAGTTCAAGCGACTCTTTCGTCGGCGGTGGCGTAAATCGCTTAGTTCGTCTGCCAAGAGTGCGCTTCAACGGAATTCTCTAACTTTTTCTACACATACATTCTCAGCTTTAACAACGATGAGGCCACTAACTGAAGAAGAGATGACCCAGGTCTTCGAGAAGCTGGCAAAGTTCATAGGGCAGAATATCAAGAAACTCATAGACACCCCTGCGGGCAATTACTGCTTCCGATTGCAGAAAGACCGCGTTTACTACGTCTCAGAGAAGACGATGCGTCTTGGAACAAATGTTGCAAGAGAGAACCTTGCCTCTCTAGGTGTTTGTTTTGGCAAGTTTACACATCACAAAAATTTTCATTTGCACATCAGTTGCCTTGAATATTTGGCCAAGTACGCAAACTGCAAAGTCTGGATTAAGCCGTCCTCGGAAATGTCGTTTCTATACGGTAACCATCTTCTCAAGACTGGATTAGGTCGCATCACAGAGAACACGGAGCACGGCGCTGGGGTTGTCGTGTACAACATGGCTGATGTGCCTCTTGGCTTCGGGCTGACCGCGCGAAGCACCATGGAATGTCGCAAGGCTGCGCCTACCGATATTGTTGTTCTGAATCAAGCTGATTTAGGAATGTACTTGCGCTCTGAAGAGACAACACCTGCTTCAGCGTTGTAGAATCCGACGAAAAAAGCAACTGATGCCGACCAAACTCGTTGCGGTGATCTCAGTTTCGACCCTCTGTACATGAACTAATCGAATAACTGAGCCACATTTGCTCATGTTTCCCTATAAAATATTCGATGCTATCAGGGATTTGCGTATAGCTTCACTCATTTCATCGATGCTTTCATCTTGATCACTCAAATCACCCTTGTCACTCTCTAGAACCGTTAGTAACAAATCTCCTTCCACGAATGGCTCTAACAGACGTTCGTCATTGAGGATTGACGCTTCTTTAGTCCGGAGCGCGTTTCGCACAAATTTTATCGCATCATCGGCATCAGTCCCGTCGTCAATAACCTTCCGCAGCATGTTGACAAGCCGGATTCTCTCAAAAAAACTAAGCTCTGCCTTGTCCATTTCATTCACAATGTCAAACTGGTATTCTTCTTTCGCACGTTTGAGACATGCAACAGGGCCTGGGTCCATTCGCATGTCGAGCAAGCCTCGACATTCCTCCATCTGGTCATCCGTAGTTTGTTCCCCATCAATATCATCAGGAGTCTCTGTGATATTCGGTTCCTCGTCATCGTCGCTGTCCGTATCAATACTTGCAAATCGCTGATCACCTTCTGGAAAAGCTTTGTACACTTCTGCTGCCACCTGCCTGGCACGCACCAATTTTTGTACAACGGTAGGGTCCATACGCTTCATGAGAACGGCCATACCTTTCACGGCCTCGGCAGCATCCTGGGATCTACCACGAGAAGCACATTGAGACGGACCAGAAACTGTGGGCTTATCTTCAGTGCCACATCCTTGTCGTGTCCCTCCTGCTTGGCCTACCATGAATCGATATCAGTGTTGCTGGATAGTGCCTTGTAAATCTGTGCTTTGTCTTTGGGGTGAGGAGTCAACTTCTGGTCTCTCCCAGATCCCCAAGTGAAGATTTAAGGAATGTTTTAATGCTCCAACAAATCGTACAAGCTTACCATTAAGCGGGGTTTGTCACTCTGATGGAGTAAATCGATCGTCTTTACATCATGCGAAGGCGACGGAGATGGCTGTTTCTCATACCAAAGGTTCTAATTCGTGAAATCGAATCAAAATTAATGAAAACATTCTACAAAAGATGAGTCGAGCGTTTTGCACAAACAAAGAATAAGGGTACAAAAACCAGTTTTACGTCATGGAAGACACCACAGACCTGGCGGATTCTTCATATCGTCTGACCATATATTCATATGGTTAGTTGAAATTTCAAGTGCTCACTTAAGACCTCGCGAACATCGATATTGTGACATGTATATTACTTGCTCTTGTCGTGCAAAGTTGCAGACTAACCAAGCGACTTTTTCCATGTACCTTTCTACACAGCCTTCTGTATTCACTGCAACGCTCTGACAAGTCCAGGAACTAGCCAAAGTTGTTCGCTGCTAGCTGCCTGAGGCTCCACTCATATCGTCTCCTGTGAAGCTAGGCTAGGTGGCCTGTGAATAACAGACACAAAATTACGGTATTGACCCAGAAGCGTACCTGAGTATCATTCTTATGTCTCTTGTACAGATCAAGAAAGATTTAGATTCATTTTCAAGATGAACATGATAGCCTTCGTGCCCTTTTTATTCACAAAAGCACCTCTACTGAGTTTGAAGTCTACGAAGGTGTCGCATCGCAATTTCTCGTGTCAGAGAAGAGTTTCTAAAATACCCACTGTATGTCTCGGGGACGCAGGCAAGAGAAATCCTCTCCTCGAAATGAAGAACATCAATTACAGGCCTCACTTAAACTATGAGCAGGTCGTATTTGAACAAATGAACTTCCGGATCTTCGCAGGAGAATTCGTGATTGTTGTTGGAGAGAATGGTTCCGGAAAATCAACTGGTATGTCGATTATTGAATGTGCTAGCTGTTATCTTGCTGATTATTATGCTTGGTCAGTCACATTCTGACAGTACTTTTCTGCGCACTTTCTGACTGCAAAAGCGCTCAGCATAATGACAGGCTTAACAAAACTTCCACGTCGCGACGGAAGTCTTTACTGGCAAGGCGAGAAAATCAAGGCTTCAAAAATTATCAACAAGGTTGGCGTAGTTTTGCAGAATCCCGCCGATTACTTCATCACCTCCAGCGTATTGGATGAGCTGATAATGGGCCGCCCAACTAAGACTCCTGATGATGTCCGTCGTGTTATGAGCGCAACTGGTTTGCAGGATGTTTCTTTGAAGGCGCACCCCGGTTCTTTGAGCGGTGGACAAGCGCGTCGACTGGCCGTCGCCGGACAACTCATGAGAACCCCGCTTCCACAGCTTTTTGTTCTAGATGAACCTCTCGCTGGGGTTGACTGGGCAGCACGCAGGGATCTAGTTGGTCTTCTTGGATCGTTGAAGTCTCAATTTTCTGTCATCATCGTCTCACATGAGCCCGGAGAATTGCTCCAATACGCGGATCGAGTTGTGGAAGTTGGTCGTGGAGGCATGCACGACATTGACAGAGCAGTTATTGACAAAGCGATAATTGTTCGAAAAAAACGACTAGCAGGAAGGCGTGCAAAAGCCCTGAAAGACGCGGAGGCTTACAGAGCCCAGAAGCGTTAGCTCCTCAATGAATGTCTCGAAGCTTGTTAACGGAGTATTCTGCAGATGAAACTGTGCAATCGCTTTTGGCAGGTTGATATGAAGTCCTTTTGGGCTGAATCTGACTCATTGTCGACCAACTTGCTGAGCTCAAGCTGGGAAGCGGCGGGCACCGATGTAATGCGTTCTTCACGCGGCGAGGAAGTAATGCTGTCCTCCGCAGACGATGATTCTTCGCTATCCCGCAGCTGACGCCGATGCCTTCGCTCAGTTCTCTTTGTTTCAATCTCTGCTGCTCGTATACGACTCATCTCCTTTCGTTTCTTTTTTCTGATAGCTGCCTCGAGTAGTTTTTTCCAGGAGGTTGCAACGTTTTTGTTTCGCGGCATCGTTCCAATGAGGTATTGAAGTCTATTTGATTGCTTTCCTACTGAGCCTTTGGCGGCAAAAGTACCCAAGAGCATACTTGCCTCGTGCAACTCTTCCATACTCTGCACAGGCATTCTTGGAGACCTCAACTCTGCTGAGTGGCGCAACTTCTGCAGATAGACGAGAGTTTTAATGTAGTGATGGGTATCGTCCAGGTCGTTTGGGTAGCTTCCAAGCTTCGCCTCAAGCTCTCGCAGAACATGGTTTGAAGGAGGTTGCGACAAACGGTAGCGCCGTTCTAGACAGCCAAGAAGAATAAAGCATCGAGCTGTTTCTTCATTCCTTCTTGGTAGTGAGATAAGCTGCAAAATTCGCCGACGGTTCTTAAATGCATTCGGGTTTTCGCTGTGTCTCCTGCGTGCGTCCTTTCTGCTTTGTAATACAGCCTTCCACTGCTGTGCTACTTCGCGACTTCGCGGCAAAGCTCCGACCAGCGCTTCAACCTCCTTCCTGGTGGCTGGCGTAATGTTTTTGCGTTGCGTCATACTGCCAAGCAATTCAACGGCCCTTTGCTTCTCATCCTCTCGCAATGGGACGCGTGGTGGAGGTTTAAAGCCCCCGGGATTCCGCATTCGGCTTGAGGTCACGACGTAGGCGGCACGCCGTCGTGCGCACTTCACGAAACCCCTATTAGTGACAGTAGCTGACCAGGAATCCACAAAATCAGCCGACGCGTGCCGCCACGGCAAAAGAACAAAAGCTGTCATATCATGAATCAATACAGACATTTCCGGGGAGGTTCCTCTACGTGCGGCTGCTTCGTGAGACGTCAAAAATCTTGAGACAAAAGTTTGTCGGTGGCCTCTGCGCGTGCTTCTTACTACATCCAAGGAATTGATATCTGCGAGTGTTGAAGATGCGTAAAAATTGTAGTCTTCTGGTGAACAAGAATCTTTAAGGTTGCGAGGAAACTACGATGCTCTTCGGGAGACACCCCTCAAGTCACGAAGATTATGAAGCTCCAGAAGCGCCAGTCCTGTGAGGCTCTCCTGGTAGCCTAGAGGATACCGTATGGAAGAAAAAACATTCTTTTGCAAATAAATTCGACGATGGCAGTTTGGATCAAAAGTCGTGATTTGATCTACACAGAAATGTCAGAACCGACCCAATACTGTACATGTACAGTTTATATACAGTCCTGTACTGTACATACTGTATCTAATACAGTAGACACGGGGACTAAAATGTACTTTACAGTAGGCCTTGCCCATCACATCAATGCCGACATTCTTTGGATCTTCACGATGACAGACGTACGTAAGTCTAATCGAGATGAGGAACTTTTTACGAGGAAACCATCCAAGATCAAAAATCAAAAACGTTCGAGGCTTCGAATGTGCCGGAAGAGCTCTCGTGTACTCTTGCGAAGTGAAAATCAGAGGTCTGAAAGCCTATCTCACAACATGCCCGTCGATGCTCCGTCATTCGTACGGGCGCCACTGCCACCGCACAGGGGTCATGGAACCGTTCTAAGTACTTCTTCTCTTGGCGCCATATCCGACCCACTGCGTACATTGAGATGTGCTCGGCAGCGCCGTGTAAGGTTCTCAGGACGTCGAGTAGCTTTCTGTGCTGCTGAAGGCTTCAAAAGTGCCAACTTTAAGGCGAAAGAACAAGTCGAAGACATGATTGAACAAGCTGTGCAAGAAAGCAATTTGAGAGGCGACTCTGAGGAGATTCCTGCGTGGGGGGAGCCGACAGCGGACGAGATTCGATTGATGGAAGAATGCGAGTCCGATATTCCTGAGCTCAATTCGATCATATTGACCGGAAGGTTGGGCGCGGATCCCGATGTGCGCAATGTACGTAACGGATTAGTCGTATGCAACTTTACGCTCGCCGTAAAAGATGAGTATGATCAACTTGATGATCCGGATGATGGTGGTACGAGTTGGTTTGCTGTGGAAGCGTGGGGTAGCTTGGCAAAACGTGTTGCGGCGCAAGGGAGGAAAGGATTACGGGTTGGCGTCACTGGCACATTTGGGATGAACTCCTGGGTAGGCAGAGATGGAGAGCAGCGTGATGATCCCATCGTGACAGCAGAGACATTTGAAGTGCTTCAATCACGATCTGAAGCCTCTTCCCCCTCTTCGAATGACTCGTACACACCCAGTGATTCCTATCCTAACAAAGGCTCTACTTTCAGCCGGGATACATCGAAATATCCAATCAGCAACGACAAGGACTTTGATGATTTGCCTTTCTGATCGGTCGCTCTCCAATTTTACTTTCCCAATTCACAAACTTGGCTATCGGAAAATCGCTCAGTTAGCTACAACAGGGTACGACAAGTCTTGTGTGCATTTATGAGGCGACTCGTTCGTAATACAACAAGTAGGCCTCACTGCTAAGCACATCCTTCACGGATGCCCTCTGAATTCTAGAATCGTTGCAAAAGTACCATCCCCCCCTACTATCCGAATCGACTCCCTCTCTTACGTATGCAGTGTAGTGCCCCCCTGATAGAGAGCCGCCGTGCACGCATACGCCAGTCAGTACATATTGACATGGCTGAAGCTTTGATCCATTTGCCAATGGTAACGCCGAGCGCTTCCGTCGAAATACGTCATGCTTTGAAGATGCCATATCTGTGCTCTCTTGTAAACAATCGTCTTCGATAAAGTCCGAAAAGTCGAGCTCCAGAGGAAACGCGACATGCCCTGAGATTTTCCGCGGGTTGCCTCTGAATCCGACCTGGGTAAAGCGTTTCAATTGAAATACTAGAGAATTCGGAGCACGTTGTACTATGAAACGTTTTTCTGCTGTTGACCGTACGGTTGGCACTTTCACGTCCAGCTCCTTGACAATTCGATCCTCTTCCTCTCGTGGCATGGCTTTTCGGCGAGTTCGGCTTAAACCTGACGGATGTTCCAACTCTTCTTCAATGACCAGTTCTCCGTCATCCTCGGAACTCACTCCACTACTGCTTTCACTACTAGTAACCGGAGAGGACATTAGCGGACTGCCATCGCCGCTGTGACCATAATCCGAACCAGTCTCTGGATTGCCATCACGATGGGAAATCTCCGTCCCGTTGTTGTGCGGCCGCACCCGAGAACTACTGACTTCGCCATCCCTACTTTCTCTGCCATTGCTAGAGACCGGATCCTCAATAGCTTCGTCAGGGCAATTTGCACGCGAGGCTTTTAGATCCGTCCCAGAAAGCTTATCTTTTCCGTGGAGCTGCATGGCAATGCGGAGCTTTTCCCGGCGAGTGCATTCATCGCAGCCGTACGCGTTGTCCCCCTCGAGCCTTTCAACTTTCATAAACTCTGCCAGGCTACCGACAACAGATTTATAGCCATGGGGCGCGGAAGACACAGCTCCAAAACCGAATATAGAAGAAATGAATGCTGGAGCTCGTCGGCAAGCTGAAGGAGCTGGAATGACGGCCTTTTTGGCAGACTCGAACGTCTGTGACGACTGGCTTGGTCCAGCCTGGGTAGCAGGAGATGTTGAAAACGCTGTCATATCTTTGATATCTTCCACAGCTCTGTCTCCTTCTTCGTCAAATTCAGAATCAAACAATGATGACAGGCATGCATAGCCTTCCACATCCTCGTCGTCATTCATTTCCTCCCCATATGTATCTGCCTTCGCGTCGGCCCCATACAACACAAGTTGGCGCTCAGCGACTGGTTCGTCGTCGATCACTACGCTCTTAGCTCGCAGCTCTTTGAAAATGTCGCAGTCCCCGGCTCCATTCCTAGAGTCTTGAGGCAAACGCTGCGGTAAAAGAGACGGCGGCAGCGGTGGAGGCGGTGGCGGCGGTGGCGGCGGAGGAACTCGACCCACTTGTGACGCTTTTCCCCCACGGTCGGTGGGCGACAAGATCTGTTCCCCGCTTTGAAAATCTTCTCTCACAACACATCCTCCACTACTCAAGACCAAAGCACCCTTCTCCAAGGTCGGTTTCTGCAATTGCTTACGTTTCTGCTTTTGCTTCACATCACTTTCATCTTTTGGAACCAACGGCACTTGCAGATCTAGGAAAGGTTCTGATACTGACGATTTCGTACCACATTCCGTGCAAACAATCGTTGACGACAACACACCCCCAACCGTGTCCTCGATTATTGTGATCAATTTCTCTGGCGAAACCTTTTTGTCACTGACGCCATCGCTTCTGTCCCCGTCTTCGCCGGTCAAATTTCGAGTAGAGGGTAAGCCCCCGCCTCGAGCATCACGCTTTGCGTGTGCAGTGGAAGACTGCGGAACACACTCATTCCCAAAACCAACAGCTGGAGATGACTTCACATCAGTAGCCATCACATAACTTTCCCCCGCCCGGTCCTCCCCACTGCGTTGCGAATTTTTGCCATCTGACGCGTCATCCGTTAAGGAATTCGATGAGTGACTATTCTCCGACGAATCATCAGATAGATCAGTGTCCACAAATTCTGGAAGAACTCCACGCGCAACTTTTGCCAACCGCAATTTCTCTTCATCGACAACCGCATCGAAAACAACCTTCATAAGCTCGTGTGCATCCTGCTGGGCTCGCCCTTTGAAGTTGGGGTTCTTCTTTCCCACCTCCGTAAATAACTGCAGCGGGCTAAATGACGAGGACTCCTCTAAACTCCACATGTCAACGAAAAAGGCACGCAACGCCGCAGTCATAGGCCCTTCTCCTGGACAAGGTGCCCTGCCGACAAAGTAGTCACGGAATCGCGCCATGCGTGCAAGGCATTGCATCACGGCATTGAAGAAGCATGTATTGCCCAAATTGACAAGACCCCGAGGAGCGGGACTTTCCCCCTTCACAACGGCAGCTCGCAATGCCATAATACGTCTAGTTGCAGAAGAGGCAGAACTATCTGTTAAAGCTGAGCGTACCCGTGCTTTCTCGGTGCGCTTATCGCGGGCACGTTGCCGTTTGGCATCTTTCTTCCTTGCGGCCTTCGCCGAATGGCGCGCCATGGCCAAGGCGGAGACTGCGAGCAAAAACGACGGGAGAAGCGTTGGGAAATGTCGAGCAAACGAGTAAACGAGAAAGAGCACAGTCGCGATGAAGATGAAAGACCCCGGGAGCTGGATTGTGGAAGGGTGAGGCGTCCGGCAACGACAGACGGAAGACGACAATGTGGTCGATGGAGGTGAGAGCGCACACAGAGCAGTTGTGATGACAGCGGCCACGCAACATTCTGATGGAGCGTCGAATGTTCGGGATGAATCCCAATTTGGACCACATGGCGGTGACTTATTGGAATCCACGTCGTCTCCCTATGCAACGACTCTCAATTTGCGTCCCGATCCGTTTTTGTGTCCAAATTAGATCACGAGGTAGATCTAATTTCTATTTTCCCACTGTGCCGATTCCGTATGAGTCATCAAATTTGAACACACTTTTTTGTGATTCCCGCCAAATTTGGCATCCCGCTCAGCCTTGGTCACGTTGGCTGCTTCAGTCACATCACTGCTCCCCTAGATCTTGTCCGCTCGAGGCAACTGCTCTAGGGGTATGCTCCCCCAATCTATCATGCAGTCCTCAGGTCAGCCTGCAAAGGCGTCATCATCAGCAGCATCCTACGAACTTCCCTGGGTGGAGAAATACCGACCCTCGATCCTCGATGATGTAGTCGGGAACAGCGACGTCATCGACCGTCTCCGTGTGGTCGCGAAAAATGGAAACATGCCGAACATCCTTCTCTCGGGGCCTCCCGGCTGCGGGAAAACGACGGCAATCATGGCTCTTGCGCGACAAACTCTTGGAGCTCAGCTGCGCAATGCCGTCCTCGAGCTTAACGCTTCCGATGATCGAGGTATCGATACGGTGCGCACAAAGATCAAAATGTTTGCCCAGAAAAAAGTCACACTCCCTCCTGGACGGCACAAGATTGTCCTCTTAGACGAAGCAGATTCTATGACGGCTGCAGCTCAGCAAGCTCTACGCCGTACCATGGAGCTCCACAGCTCCACTACTCGCTTCGCTCTAGCATGCAACCTGTCTTCCAAGATCATCGAGCCCATCCAGAGTCGCTGCGCCGTCGTGCGTTTTCGGCGACTATCCGAAGAAGACGTTGCTGCTCGCGTCAGAATGGTACTGGACGCGGAAAACGTGCAGTATGACTCAAGTGGCGTGGACGCCGCGGTGTTCACAGCAGACGGCGATATGCGAATCGCGCTAAATAATATCCAGAGTACATTCAACGGGTTTGGGTTAGTCGACGCAAAAAACCTGAACAAAGTTTGCGACCAGCCGCATCCAAAAGTGGCCGCCGAATTTCTCACTTCGTGTCTTGAACACGACCTGGAAAATGCGCTATCAAAAGTTATGTTCTTAGTTGATCAAGGGTACTCGACAATTGACATCATTCAGACGATCTTTCGCGTCGCAAGGACGATGAGCATGGAGCAGGAGCTTATCAAACTTAATGTGCTCAGAGAGATTGGTCTCGTCCACATGCGCATGGCCGAAGGAGTAGCTACTCCATTGCAGCTAGCAGGACTAACAGCAAAGCTTTGTCAAAAGTGACACATGATTCACCTCTTTTTGTGCTTGAAAGCGGTGCGTAACCTTAATTATATGTAGTAAACGATTGCGTCTCATTTGATGATGTGCTGCATCAAAACACTGCTCCCGTCATGATGGCTTGTGAAACTTTTCTGTCGGGGATGTTGTGCGATGCACTCGCTCAAAGTGTTTGGTGTTCGTGTGATATGCTGCGAGACTTCCACATCACAAGCACATTTTATATCACATTTTCACTCCTTTTCAACCGTACTGTACTTCCAAAGAGCACAAATCCTGATGCTGGAAATCTGCTTTAAATCAACAGTTCCTGTGCTATTTCGTTTATTTTTGTGAATACTGGTTACCTAATGCTGTCATCATCTGTCCTTCGAACCTAAAGCTAGCCTGCTGCCGTCCTCGGCCTAAGACGCTTGTTGCGTTGAGATTCCCCGACTTCGTTGCTTTCTTGTATTCGAAGTCAGAATTCTTTACCCAATTGTCGACGCATTGTGAGCACCTCGCCGCAATAGGTGCATATGTCAGATTGGAAAATTGGTCGCGCCGAGCAGCCATGACAGGATTCGGTCAAGTCGTTGTGGGGCCGCCAGGGTCGGGAAAAACGACCTACTGTGCAGGCATGATGCAATTTTTCAAAGCGTCTGGTAGGTACGCCGTTTTTGTCACCACATTGCGATGAACCACGTAGTTTTGAAGGTGTTTTTTGCAAAGCTGACACCTCTACGATGTGAATATTATGACTTGCAATGCTTGGTCGTTCCCATCTGACCAACTGGCAGAGATGCTGTGATTTTCAACATGGATCCTGCGAATGAAAACACGCCCTACGCTGCTGCAGTTGATATTGCTGAGCTAGTTAGCGCTGATGCTGTTGCGTCAGAGTTTATGCTTGGTCCCAATGGAAGTTTGCTCTATGCCATGGAGTTCTTGCAAAAGAACCTGTTGTGGCTAGAAAAAAAACTTAACCAGTACAAAGGGAAGTACATATTGTTTGATTTCCCTGGTCAGATTGAGCTGTATACACACAATGGATGCATTCGACATATCGTGCAACATCTGCTCAAGACTGGCTTTCGGGTAAGATGAACAATCGAGCATCCGATCTGACGAGGACATTAGACTCTGTATGCTTACTGCCGGGTTTGGGTTCTGACGGTTTCTGTGTACGTTTTTCCGCTCGTTGCAGCTGACGGCGGTGAATCTCATTGACTCGCACTACTGCGCCGACCCTGCGAAATTTATTGCTGTCATGTTGACATCAGTGACACTCATGCTCCAACTTGAGATGCCGGCCATCAATGTGCTCTCTAAGATTGACCTAGTTGAGCAATACGGCCAATTGCGTACGTTACAGGTTGCCTCGGTGCTTGGCATAGTGCGGGTAGAAGGACGCGGCTAACAAGATGTATGCATTGAACTGACTGAACCGTTTTTTTCTTGCTTTCCACCTGTCCCGTACTGCAGCGCGAGACTTGGAATTTTTCACGGACAATGGTGACTTAGGAAATCTTGTCCATTTGCTAGAGGCGAGCTCTGCGCCGAAGAAGTATGCAAAGCTTAATCACGCGCTAGTCGAAGTAATCGACGATTTTCCATTTGTTGGTTACCATACGTTAGACATTCAGAGCAAAGAGAGTGTTTCTCGCTTGTTGCGAGCAGTTGACAAATCGAATGGATACGTGTACGCCAATCTTGATGTGAACAAAATGACTTACAATGCTATAATTGGCACACCAGAGAAAGATCCACGTTGGACGATGGAGGTTCAGGAAAAATACATGAAGAGGTGACGCAGTAATCTCTGGGGCTGCCCATGTGATCTTCCGAGAACTGTTGTCAGTGTTTATTTCATGATGCGACCGTAAAAGGAGTTGCAGCAGAACACCATAACATAATAAAGAGCTGTACAATGACGAAGACTATTCCGACATAGAGTCTCATGACTGGGTATTGGTAACGCTGTCGATCCCATCCGGATACCCTTCATTTTCGCAACGAATTTGTTTCCGTCAATATCATGCTCACTTGCTCAACAACTCCTTGCTACTGGCACCTGATTTTATACGAAACTGACTCTTGCGAGCCGTCCTCTCCAAATGCAGTGCACTTCAAGTGAATTCTGTTGCCTTTGTGACAGCGGAAGACCCCATATGATCCTTCACTATCACCCGTGGCTGTATAGGGGGCTTTCGTCTCGGTGTGAAGAAAAGCTGGGGTTTGAAAGTCGACTCTTGCAACGTTTCCAGCGACATTTAGGACAAATGTGAATCCCTGCTCGTAACGGGATAGTTTAACTTTGACCGTGCTCCGATTAACAGCCTTACCGCGCTTCTTGCCTATATCGAAGATCTCCAATCCTTGGATTTTTATTGAACTTCTTTGACTTTGTGGTTGTCTCGCCCGAGGAGGTTCAAATCGATTCTCTTCTCTGCCCTGTCCTTTCTGTTCTGCTTCGCTTCCCCCAAGGTCTCTAGAATAAATAGTTCTAGGCAAATGTTGAGGGGTCATTTTGCGAACTGGGCCCACATGGCACGGCTCTCTAGCGCATTGTCCCAACGCACTGGTTGCTGATTCACAGCCATCACTATGTCGAGTTTCTTCTCCAGGATAGAAAATCGGTCTACTTTCCGAAGTCACACCAACGCCTCCTTCAATGCGAATAAAAGAGCAACTGTAGTAATCCCCGAAAAAGCTTTGAGCTCGAAAGTTCCCTCCTCCATACCATGCCCAACCAAAAACATAGACGCCATCAGGGTATGCACTTGGAACAGTTATAGAAACCTTGTAAGCTTTACCCTCGCTATCGTTTCCGCAGACTTCTGCCTGACGGGAACGGCACTGATGAACGCCGGAACTCCAGCATGATATCTGAAAAGTAAAACGTTCGTGAGCTCGTTTGTCCATCACCTTGTCAGCAGGGACGAGAGAGAGTCGCACAAAACCTGATTCTTCCGCGGCGTGGTTGTTGCGATGCCAAGAAACTGTTTGGCTCTGTCCTCTACGCCATTTCTCTGCTGGGCGAGAAGCAGACACTCCAGTCGGGTCACCGTACGTATCAAGTGCAGGGCACGGACCATGACAATCTCTGTGTCGCCCATTTCCAACACGGCAATCCAAGCGTCTGGTTGGTAGAGGATTAGCAAGATGACTATGTGCTTCAGAGAGGGATGGTAAAGCAAACAGCAATCCCCCAATTGCTATAGACATATTCATGAGGACACACATTCTTTCAAGTCCACCCTGCAGGGTCACGTGAAGAGGATTGCCCAACCTGATGAGCTCAGTTGTCGAATTCGAACTTTCGTCTACAAAAGTCATTTCGGGCAACTCGCGGTCAAGACTATGAATCTCGCGTCGCATGTTTTTACACTTGCGTCTTCAGTGCGTAGCAAAAAGAAAGATGCGGACACAGAGTGTCTTGTTGTGCGTAAAAGAATATGTGAAGAAAACTTGATTCCCCAATAGACGTCCTCTCCTAAAGAGAATCATATTGTGTATTGTAGTAGGTACACTTTCCGTGCATGTCGCAACGGAATTATTGGTATGAACCAAAGCAGACGGAACGGGACCGAAGGCGGGGCAGACAATGACTGCATCAACGACAGCACGCGATATTTCCTGCACCAAACTGAACATCGAGATAGTTGCATGAAGAAGACAACCCTTTAGTGTACAGTTACCAATCTTCACATCTAGGACTATTTCTCTGTAACAAACTTCCAGTATACGATCAGGGAAAACAATGGAACGATCGTTGCAATCTACCACCGCCCGTTCCTGACTAGACAGGCAATAATTAACCAGACACTAACATTACCATTTCATAGACTGCACATCCACACGATCCTCGCAAACTACGTTTCTGCGCTGAGCGATCGTCTGACAGCGTTTGTAGATAGCACGTTCCGGGTGGAGAACGACAAGGATCAGATGACCCCAGTCACGAGGCCTGCCGGTTTCAATCACACACTAGGTGCACTCGTAAACACGGACCAAAGAAGCACATTCGTCCTTTCCAAGTCGTTCCCCTCCGCGCAATAAACTGAGAACCTGCAATATCGGGGCGCGCGCTTAAAATTCTACTGGCCGGGTGCGAGAAAGACATACTGTCACCGAAGCGAGTGGGACCACCAGAGGCTCTGCCACTAGCGAACGCAACACGGAATCAGGACGGATGCGTTTCAACGCTTATCGCTTTGACTACATCATAAATCCAAAACTGCGGGCGTAGCTGGTCCAGCAACTACTGATGCACAGCAAGTAGTTTGGTTTCTGGAAGGAATAAAGAGTTACACAAGGTGGCCTCCACTACAACACCAAGGTCACAGAGGGAATCGTGGCATATTGTCAAGAGGCGAAGGAAAAAACCAGTTCCCACCAAGACGGTGTTACCAGAAGAAGGATTGTGTGGCAACTTAAGTGTGCATAGTCCAGCTTTAAATACCTCTTGGTGCTCGGAAAGTTTGGGACAATTGGTACAACGCGGCGTCGTAGGCGGAAAGAAATGAAAAACTTTGGCCAAAACGTACAGCCAAAAACCGATTGATGACTACTGACTCTGGTTTTACAGTACTGTATCTTCTCGCCTAATTCTGTTTTTTCCTTCAATTTACAGAATCAAATATGGCCAATTGAAAACTTTACACGATTTAGATTATCAATAATCATGTAACACATGGCAGTGATGTAGCAGAATTAGTTGCAGGGTGTGCCCTGCATCGTGCAACGCGCTGCAATCCCCACCTTCAGCATCAGCACTGCATTTGTTCAGAAGTGTGAGCTACACCGTTTATCTCTCACCTTAACATAGCTGGGTTTCTCGGTTCCGCGACTCTGTCACCGTACGACAGAGGTTTTTTGCCATGGCGATGCGATCGACACTTTTGCGAGCTCTACAAACCTCGCGCGGGCTCGTCTCTACTGCTCCTGGACGCCCTCTGTCTGCTCTTGCAGGCACTGCTGGACGCAATAAGGCTGCCGCGGCTGTGCCAGAGGTAACGCCTAAAAATGAGGAGACATGGCGTGTGTCCAACTACTCGGGCTCCCATGGAAACTTGGCGGACGAGAACCGCATATTCACGAATTTGTACCGCGACGGTGACTACAGGCTGGAAGGCGCCCTGAAGCGTGGCGACTGGTACAAGACCAAGGAGCTTGTGCAAATGGGCCGCGACTGGATTATTAACGAAATCAAGGCATCTGGTTTGCGAGGTCGCGGAGGTGCTGGCTTTCCATCAGGCCTCAAGTATTCATTCATGCCTAAGGGAAATCCGGATGGACGTCCGAATTATTTGGTTGTTAATGCGGATGAATCGGAGCCCGGCACATGCAAGGATCGTGAGATTATGCGGTCGGACCCGCACAAGCTTGTGGAGGGCTGCTTGATGGTGGGTAGGGGCATGGGCGCACGTGCGGCGTACATATATGTCAGGGGCGAGTTCATTGATGAGAGGCGCACACTCGAGACGGCTGTGGCCGAGGCATATGCTAAGGGACTCATCGGGAAAAATGCGAGCGGGTCCGGTTATGACTTCGATGTGTATGTGGCATTTGGTGCGGGTGCTTACATTTGCGGGGAGGAGACAGCGATGATTGAAAGTTTGGAAGGTAAGCAGGGCAAACCGCGTCTTAAGCCGCCATTTCCAGCTAACATCGGTTTGTACGGCTGTCCTACAACTGTAACCAATGTGGAAACGGTGGCTGTCATCCCAACAATTTTGAGGCGAGGGGCAGATTGGTTTTCTAGTCTGGGCCGGAAGGGGAATGCTGGTACGAAATTGTTTTGCATCTCCGGTCATGTCAACAATCCGACCACTGTAGAAGAAGAGATGTCTGTTCCACTTCGCGAGCTGATCGACAGGCATTGTGGTGGCGTTCGTGGTGGATGGGATAATTTGCTAGCGATCATTCCCGGCGGATCGTCTGTGCAGCTGATGCCTAAGCACGTTTGTGAGGATGTGTTCATGGACTTTGACTCGCTCAAGGCGGTGGGTTCCGGGTTGGGTACTGCAGCTGTAATCGTGATGGACAAGAGCACAGACGTGATCGCGGCTATCTCTCGGCTGTCCTATTTCTACAAGCATGAGTCATGCGGGCAGTGTACACCGTGTCGTGAAGGGACGGGGTGGTTGTGGATGCTGATGGAGCGCATGAAGGAGGGAGATGCAAAAGTGGAGGAGATCGATATGCTGTGGGAGATTACCAAGCAGATTGAGGGGCACACGATTTGTGCGTTGGGAGATGCTGCGGCATGGCCGGTGCAGGGCGTCATTCGTCATTTTAGGCCGGAGTTCGAGAAGCGGATTGCGGACTTCCAAGCAAGGAATGAGCAGCTGAGAGCATAGGGCAAGTAGTTACACTGGGCATTGAGACACGCGGTTTGGCTGTTGGAGACGGCCGCGTCGTCGGAGAACGTGCGGAGAGTGCGTGAAGAAGGACAGGTCGATTGTGTTGTGCGAGTTTTGTGGCTGCGGAAGTGTATAGTCGCCAATTCGACGAGGCCTTTGCGGTTGCATCCTGTAACAGACCTGTGATGCTCCCTTGCACGTTGACGCACGAGAGCACATGGGCTGTGCGCTAGCTCGATATGCCCACTGTCGTTTAACTTGTGGAGAAATTGTCTTTTCTTTGACGTGCTCGCCCAGGTAAATGTCAACACCAGTAGTGCAGGTGCGTAGAGAACTCGGTAACAACTTCTTGCGTCCAGGAAGATGCGGGAGATGCACGATCGTTCTCCAGCAATGGTAGACGTCGCTCGACCAGCAATTACAAAGCAGAGTTTCAGACCGGCAAGACGTCGCGTGTGCGGGCGTCAACCGCAAACGCCGAAAACCTTTATACGACATCACCATACACGCTTGTAATTCAATTTGTCATTTGTCCTTCCTTTCCATAATCCTCCCTTGTTGCCGCGCTTTTTTTTTTTAATAAAATCCTTCCACATCTTTCTTTGTCCATCCTACGTGGCCACATGAACTTTACCCTTCTGCCTTTGATCCGCCCATTCTTCCGCCGCTTTGCAAAAATGGTCACACCTGTTGCCGCTTTATTGTGTCAATCCCCTCTCCCGGTTTCTCCCGACGTGTCTCTCTACTAAGCTGTCCCCACCTGTCCCTACCTTTCCCGTAATGCCTGCATCTGTACGCTTTCCTTCTGAGGATGTCTCTGCTTCTGTCGAGGAGGCACGCGCTGCGTCTGCGACGTACAAGCGTGCAGTCGAGGAGCGTCTGCTTCCCACGCTCGAAGCAGCATGCGCGCAGCGGGATAAGGCATACGTGCAGGTGACCGAGACCGAGCAGATGGATGTCGCTCTGGATGCGCTAGATCTTGCAGCACGTGTCCAGCAGCAGGAGGAAGCGGTGGTGGATGAGGCGGGGAGGGCGCCGCCGGCGCTGGAGACGCGCGTGAACATTGGTGAAGAGTTTTATGTGGGGGCTGAGGTGCAAAACTTGGAGCCGCTCGTGGTGGACGTGGGGCTGGGTGTGCTTGTGGAAATGAGTCGGGAGGAGGCAAGGGGGGTGGTCCGGGAGAGGAGGAGGGTGTGGGGAGAGGTGGCGGAGAGGAAAGAGAAGCGCGTTGCCGAGATTCGAGCACATTTGGGAGCGGTCATGAAGTGTTTGGAAGAGCTACATGTGGCTGAAGGGAAGGCAGATCTTTTGAGCGGTAGAGAGTATATCCTGGGGGGCGAGTGAATGCAGGCGCCTTCTGAAGATACGAGTGTCTACATGCTTTGCGCCGGAGAGACCGTTCTTCTCGATCCGCTTTGCTGACTTTGACTGATTCGGGGGACAAGGATGTTTTGAGAGACTGGGAAAGACCTCGCATTAACTTGATTACCATTTACCAGCTCATGACTTTACATATGCGCAATTCGCGCATCTCGCTATGCACACGACAGTTTCTTTGTCCACATTTGGACGGCAGTAGCCCTATGGTGGACCTTTTTGAGGCAGAATCCTTATCGCAGCAAATGGGGTTGGATTTGCAAGGGACCGGCCGAGCGGCAAGTTCAGATCCTCAAGCGCAGGTAAGGCGTGTTGGTACACGACATTATTCTCGCCGACTGCGTCGTCCAGCTCTTTTCTTAGGTTTTCAAGGTTTAGTGCAGCTACTTTGCCAACAAGAGTTGATTTAGATGCCGTATCGAGCGAGCTCAATGCTGCCCGCAACGATGATACTCGGCGACCCGCATCTTGATCAAGAGGAGTGGCCGAGCCATGATAATGGTAAGCCCAACCCTCGGATAGAGTGTGCAGATGAGCAGCTGCTATTTTAAGGTCAGAGTTCAGGAGTATGCCCTGCTGAATGCTAGTATCAAATGTGGCCAGTGCCCTTTGGGCGTAATCTGCGGCAGACACGCTCAGTTTCGTAAGCAGAGGAGGACTCATTGTACTCGAAGCTGCCCGCCTGACGTGGAGAGTTTGTGCGATGCACAACGATAATGAAACGAACATGGTGGCCACCTGTGGACAAAGCTCCGGCGGAGGGTCGCCGACAAAGTCTGCAATTGCTTTTGGACCGATTGTATCTCTGACATATACAAAGATTCCGGCTGTGTTTTGCATAGACTTGATCTGTGACACGAGGGTCTGCTCGTCCTGCAAAGCGAAATGCGCACCAGCCTCCAGAAGAATGCGAATCTTGCCAACTGCTAAAAACATTAGCACCATAGCTGCTTCTAAGCCGAGGCCAGAGTCGAAAACATGCTCACGGTTGGTCAGTTGGGTCAGGCCAGAACCCCAGGAAATACCCCTGCCGATGTGAATTCCTTTCGCCTTGAGGTGTTGCGAGATGTCATAACATGTAAGGGCATACGGCAGATACTTTTCCAGCAGTCCTAACAAAACATGCAAATCGCGGTCGTTTTGGATTGCGGTGACAAGTGAGTGCCGCTCGGCGTCTGCCTTTTTCACGGTGGCTACGTGCGATGATTTGGCCAAGAGCGTCGACAACGACACATGGCGCGCCGCTGGGGCCTTGGCCATGTGAAATGAGGTGGGTGGCTCTGGCAGACGCGGCGAAGGCGAGGACTGTGTGGACTCCAACGGTGGCTCGGAGGAAGGCGGTATTTTGGGGGCTGTGACAATGTCGAGCTGATGGTTTTGTGGTGCGGGAGGGCGCTGCGCAGCGGCAGGGGATCCTTGTTCTCGACGTGCAGACTTGAGACGGGCAAGAGCGCTACGCTTGGGCTCGGAAGGTGGCTCACGCGACTCGGGGGGATGGGGAACATCCTGAGCGGCACGGCGGCGCGAGTTGACGATGCGCTTGAGACCCGACATGGTTATGGTTTGGCGCTGCAAGCAACGATCGTTGGTAATTCTGATAATGCGCCGAGATGGGGGAGGTGGAGGGTTGGGTCTGGCGAGGAAGAGGACGCGAGAGGCACCAGGGATACGGCGGGTGCGTGATGCGCAAACGACTGGTGAGGAAGTTGCTCTACGGCAGCAGACGCAGTACGGGCATGAGCGAGTGGTGGGTGGACGTACAGGATGGACGCACCAATGCCTGAATTTGCAAAATGCTCTTTGAGGCACACAGATTGCTGTTTTGACCATCATCGCTTGCCAGCAATGCCCACTACCCTCTGCCACGTGTACGCCTTGCTCTGAACGCTCGCCGCGTTGGACGTGTGTAAGTTCTGTAATGCATGCCGTTGCTGAACACATTGCAATCGCTTAATCTCTCTTTTTTTCTACCATGCAAACTTCTCCACCTACCTCTTCGCCCTCCCGCCCGACTCTATTTCTGTCCATCGCTCTCCCTCCCTTTTCTCGCCAGCCCTCGCTCCCCTCGCACTGGCATTCATCGCCTCTCACAGATCCCCCTCTCTCCTCTGTTGCGGCCCGCCATGCGCGGCCGCCCCGTCTTCCGCCCAGCTGCACGCCGCCTGCATGGTCCCGAATCCTTCCGCCATCCCCGACCCCGCCCCTTCCACCACCACCCTGCACGATGACGCCGCCGCTTTCCGCGCCGCCTGGGCGCTCCGTGACTACCCGCGCGCCGCCGCGCTCGCCTCACGTAGTGCCGCCCGCATGCCCGACTCCCACGAGCGCCGCTGCTTTTTGGATGCCGCAGCTCGTGCGCGCCGCTTCGAGGAAGTGCGCGCTGAGCTGCAGATGGGAGGTGTGCAAGGGGAAGGGATAGGGGAACCGGTTCTCGAGCCGTGCGACCCGAGCAGTTCTGAGGCGCGGTGTAATATGGTGTGCGAGCCGGATAGACCCACGATCACGTTGGATAAGAGGGAATTAGTACCGAATGACAGAAATAGCGAGGCGTCCAGTACGAAGGTCCCTGATGACGTGCCGAGAAGAAAGGGGGCGGATGGGTGCGGATGCATGCCGTGGAAGCTGGCATGGAGGAAGGGGCGGTAGCAGAGGTCAACATGAGGCGGCGCGTTTATTGCGGGGGTTGTGGGATGCCGAATTCTATAACAGGGCAGAATGGAGTGGGCACAAGGTTTGCACGCGGAGAATTGGGCCGATGGAGTTAGTGTATTGTTGAGGAGTGGCAAATGCGGTGGGTTGCGGCAGAGTTGCGGATTGGAGCTACATGCCTTTCGTGAGAGTACCCATCTTCTCCTTCATATACTCTGCGCTTTTCGAGTGCGCCGCAATGACCCCCTCCGTCACCGCGGCCGACACCTACCACGCACGCGCATCGCAATTGTCGAGCATAAACGTAAGCGACGCCTCCACGTCAGTTCACTCGCCGCTACTCTCTCACAGAAACCTGTGCATTGTTGATTGCACGTGTATTTTGACCACATACCTCTGCGCTGCCCATTGCGACGAGTGCGTCCGAGACCTCGATTTTGAGCGGAACTTGCTGGGCAGTCATGGTGACCTTGACGGCGCCATCGCGCACAGACGCCTCAATCTCCGTGTTTTTGAGCTGTTCCTGTAGGTCTTTGGCCACCGACGTAAACTCCTGCGCCTTCTTCATTGCGTCCATGATATTGCCCAGGCCTACCGATTACATTGCACATACACACACACACAACACACACAAAACATATACACACAGGTACCGCGCACCATATGCACGACGCACGCGTAACCGTTAGCATCATCGCACGGCACGTCCGGGGGATCCGTTTCTGTCAACGAGCAGTGAACGAGAGACACAAGCATACCTCCAAGGCCGCTCAACGGGTTCTTGGGCTTTTCATTTCCCATCATAGTCACACGTGCGTGCGCGGGGGGTATCGCGACGGGTGAGGTTGCACGGCGAAGGAGAGGCGGGGCACGAAGGAAGGTCGTACCGGCCGGCGGGAGAAAGCCTAGACAGTCCATGGTGGTGAGTATGTGGAGTGAGGAAGTGGAGTGGGAGAGGGGAAAAGGGGTGCGGGGGATCGCGGGGTGGGTGGGGCGAAGAGGGGGAGTGGTAATGAGCTAAAGAAGCTTGGGGTTGTTGTGGAAAGTGTAGGTAGCAAAGTGCAGAGGATGGCGGGTCGTTGGATCTGAACGCGGGAATTGGGGGGGTGGGGGACTGGAATGCAGATTTGACAGTTCGGCGACGTGGTGAGGTGGAGAGGAGGAGAAGGGTGGAGTTGAGGAGTTGAGGGGGGGGGCATATGCCAAAAAATAAGGAAAATATTATAGGTAAGGTTGAGATCGATGCAATTGCGCGTCAGTTTAATGATCTCCGCGTATTGCGATTACGATGCATGGGTCGAGTGAGAGAGACTTATGCAAACAACGGTTTCAAACGAGAGATGCTACGGCTACCCAGTCTTTGCAAAAAAAGGTAGCGCTTCTCCTCGTCAAGCTGCATACTTTGTTGGTTGTGTTGGTTGAAACCAGCAACGGCGTCGGAGGAACACAAGTGCAAAGATGTGTAACCCTCACAACCTCCTTCCAAGACATTTTCTGCAAGTGTAATGTGGTTGCAGTATGCAGATGAACGCCGTAGGAGGATTTGATGAATAGAGAATGACCTCCTCGTACGTTTGACACTACTCTGGTTTAGCGCTTGAGTTTACTAGTCACATATAATACAAACTTCCTACTTGTCCTCTATCTACTCTCTCTTTCCCCCTTCCCACCCCTACCGCTTACGAGGTGGCACAAACGCAAGAGGAAGCTCCTTTGGCACTGCCGAGATGCCGTCTGCTCGCGCCTTTTTGATGAGTGTCATAGCCACTGCAAACTCCTCCTCATCCAGCAGTCCATCCTCATCCACATCGGCCAAATCCCAAATCTGCTTCAACGCCGTCGGTGGCAATCCACTATCCAACATCAGCTCCCTCACCGCCCCTCCCGGCAGCGCTGGCGGCACCCCAGTTGGCCCCAATCCCTGAAACACCCCGTCCCACTTGGCCTTTGCCGCGACCGTCACAACCCATTTCGGGCCCTCCCCCGATCCTCCATTCTCGTCCCCGCCGTCTTGCACGCCAAACGGGTTACCGCCGTCGCGCTCGTCCTGTTTTGCCGCATGCGCCGCCCGTCCGCTTTCCTCCGCGCTCATTCCTATCGACAGCATCAGCCTGGGAATGTCGCGGGTGAGCGCGCCCTCGGCCACGTCCAGCACTCGTTTGGACAAAGTGGGAAACTCGGACAGGTCGAAGGCGTCCAGTCCGGACCGGAATTTGTCCACTGACGGAAAGTCCCCAATAGCCAGACCGTGCATTTTTTGCACCTTGACATACTCGTCCTTGAGCCGCAATGCGAGTCGCTCCTGCTTCTTCTTCTGACCCCACAAGTATGGCAAACTGGCCCGCAGATGATTCACAAGAAGCGCATGCACGCGTGCCAGGCGAGCCCTCTTCACCAGCTCGTTGATTTTCCGCACTGCCGAATACTGCGGTAGCGTGCGCAAGTCGTCCAGGAGATCGCTTTGCTCGCTCTCAAATAGCTCTGCATTGGACGCGCCGGCCACGTTGAGCGGCTTGTTCCAAAACGAGCCCAGGTAAACCCGCAGCACCTCTGGCGACCGGATGACCTTTCCCAGCGACCACATCAACGCGCCGTAGACACGCATGAGCTGCTGCGGATCAACCATGTCCGCCTTGTTTAGCACGATGCGGATTTTATCGTCATGCGCTTTGAGACACTCGATGACGCGCTTGAGCTCGTCGGAAATGTCGAGCTTGTTCCCGTCAAACAGCAGCAGGATCCTATCAGCGCGTTCCGCAAACCACTCGACCACATGCTCAAACGAGTAGCCGCGCTCGACGCGCTGCTTCTCGCCGCTGAGAATTCCCGGGGTATCGATAAAGCTAATGTTGTCCAGAATTGGCGACGCCAGCTCGGACACTTCAAAACGACTCAGAAAGCTCACCCCAAATCGTGCCAGTGAGGAAAACGGCCGATCCACATCCACTGCCGCTGCATTCCCGGGCATAACCCCCTCAGCCTGTCCCGGACGGCACGTCATCACGGCCAAGAAGCGGTCCGTGGTCGGCTCCGGTCCAATGCGTGAGCCCGGAAAGTCTCTCTCCAGCATGTACTTGATAAAGGACGTCTTCCCCACGGAGTAACCCCCTACGAGAAGCACAAACGGTCGGGCATCAAAATCGCCATCTGTGAGCTCGGTAGCGTAAAACTCGGAAAACTTGTACGCCTGCTCGAGCGGACGAATCTTTGCTTTGTAGATTCTCTTGAGCTTATCCATGGCATCAGCATGTGCCTCGCGTTGGGCAAGCGTGGCCGGATCGGAGAAGGCGGTGTTGGCAGTGGCAGCGGCGGCGCGATGGGCCGGTAGGCCCAGCAGTTTTGCGCGACGGTCCACAGCATGCAGACAGATGTCGCAGACGCGCACATGCTCTCGGTGGCCCTTCTCGGGAACGGGACGCTTGCTAGAGGAACAGGAGTGGCAAAAGGAGTCGCCGCATGAGCGGCACACGTGCTTGGCTTTTGTAAAAGTGAAGGCGGCGCTGCATCCGGCGCAGTGTGTCTGGTCCATGGGACGCGAGGGCGACCCTGAGGGGCAGGACCTGA
>JAUKWC010049608.1:0-43800 GCA_032356245.1 Endocladia muricata | reverse complement strand
GCCCCCCCCCCCCCCCCCCCCCCCCCGCCCCGCCCTTCACCCTCCCCCCCTCCTTGCGCCGTATGGATTCCGTACCAAAATGAAGTAAATCGTGTGTCACTCAGATTCTATTATTGTGGTGGCGTTTGTTCGTAGGCGGGAGCGTGCAAGTGTGGAGTCCTACATTATAGGACAAATTAATTTGATTCTCTCTGAATCGGACAGTAGCACTTGTAGTGCAGGTTGCGAAATCTTAATGTCCTCTCCATTGATACTAACTTCTAGTAAGATGATGGCACGATTGTCTTCCATCAGAAGGCCCGGATGAACTGCAACGAGCTTTGCTATGTGCCACGCTTCGACCTCGTGGAATACAAGCATAGCTTTATGGTCACACGGGATTTCCACGAGCGATCTCCGCAGCAGCCGCCCTCCCCAGCTTACTAAGTTTTTCCCCCAAGAATTCGATCAGATCCCTGTCATTCTGCAGTCTATCTGCATATGTCGGAAAGTACCTCAAGTTTGGCTCAACCCCGAAATATTCGTAAGTGACCCCCTTGAACGGCCCCACCCTCAGCGATCGGAACAACGATACCGAAAATGTCGCGCTACCTGGCAGTGCCGGAAACGACCGCGGAAGAATCGCACGCAAGGTATCGTATTGTACCGTCACGCTTCCGCCTCCTCCCGTCGCTCCGTCAATCCCAACTACGACGGCTAGGCCGTTGTCCTTGGCAGAGCTGGCCACGCCGTCCCCGGCACTATATGAGGATCCATCTGTGAGCACGATGGTCGCCCGCACTGCCTGGCCTTGGACTTGGAGAAATCGTTCGATAGGCACAAGCACTTGGTCTGTGGAAAAAGTCGCGCCGTTGACGCGGGCGCTGTCAATGGAGCGTTCGAAGGACGCCAGGTCATTATCTTGTCTTCGGCCACGAACCTCCGAAAGATCTTCGGTGAAAGGGGTCACCCGCACATCCGCAGTGATCGGATTGTAAGTTCTGTTAGATACCAACAGCAACGTCAGATATTCAAGTTCGGTGAAACCTCCGGTATTGCCTCGAATGTCGATCACAAGTCCAGCTGAGGGCAGGAGATTAAGAAGGCGTGTGTACTCAGCTGCAAAAAGTCCGAAATCGGGAATGTTATATGTGAATATCCGAATCATCCCAAACGTCCCAGAGGAGGTTCCGATAATTTCAGCATCGAAGATGAGCTTGAGAGCGGGATTCACGTCAATCTTTCTTCGTGCCCCTGGCCTCAGTATTTGAGCCGACGATGTGCGCAATTCAAGTCTCTCTGCCTGATCGAGCCCAACCATACTGCGCATCTCTGTCGCTGAAAGAGACATGTTTGCAACTGCCGCCGATCGAACAAATTGAGCCAAAGAATTGGGAGCATTGCGAGCAGATTCTCGTAAAGTTACGTAAACCCAGTCCACGGATATCGTCCTGCGCCGTCCATTGCGATCGATGTACCCAATCTCCACAAAATCTTCCTCGGGTATGGGCTGTCCAGGAAGTGCGCGTGATGTGAGAGCCTCGAGGCCAACCCTAAACTTTGCGAACTCATTGGCTCCGTAAGTTGATGCACTAGCTCGGCGCAACGCGACCTGTATCGGCTGGCCATTCCATTCGACAATCTCCACACCGACGGTAAAAGATCGCTCGGTGGGAGCAAAGCCACTAGCAATATCATGTACAACAAAGCGGGCTGCAGTATTTGCCCCTCGGCCACTCGACTTGACTGCCCGACGCGGAGGGTCGAAAAATTCTGATATGGAAAAGGGAAGGAATGCCGCGCTATCTGCGAGCGGAGAGGGCGGTGTGTACTGTGTATGAGCGTCATCGAGATCAAGAAACACTTCCAGCATCTTCGCGTGAAAATCCGCATTTGAGATACCCGGAGGCTGCAGAACGCTTTTTCTGAACTGCGATAGGGCGCGAACCGGATCATATCGGAGAAAGCGGAGGTGAAAATTTCGGTGTGGATGGATTTCCTCGAGGAGTGTTGTAGCGACGTCGATGAGTCGTAGTTTGGCAGACGTTGTAAAATCGAGGTCGGCATTGAGCTTGGCGATAATATCCGGTTTGGTAGTCAGTGGATCTGTTCCTGGACAATTGCCGCGACCGATATTGACGTTGAGACAAACTTTTGAGAAGGGTGGGCAGTAGTCCAATGAGCATGGGCGGTTAATGTTGCAATCAGAACTGACCCGACAAGGGCGGAGTGGTGCAGTTTGGCTTTCGACATCTGCACACAGGCAGATTAAGATGCTTACTAGCCAAGCAAGTACTTGGAATCGAACCATTGCAACGAATAACGAAATCCGAAGGGGTCATTCCCAAGCATTTGTAAGTGCTCAACATCCGCTCCAGTATCTCAAATACCGCGAGAATGTTCTTTACTAGACGCTTATGTATGCTGTACTGCCTGCAAGTTTATCGGTTGTCTGAGCTTGTACTGCTTATGGTGAACGGATAATGTCCATACCCTTCTGTCGCATTTTGAGCGCGCGATGCTCTTCGGCAACCAGGCGAGTTTTCCTTGGAAAAATCCCTGCTTTCGAGCTCCCCAGAGGCGAAGAAGCGATCGTACGTTTGAGGTATTTGCTAAACAAAATGTGAATTCCTGGCATGATAGATGTAATGCGGCAACGTGGACAGCAGGGGCAAGTTCTGGCGACTTAGGCTGTAGCTGAACTACAAGATCACTCAATATCGACTATAGTCCGTTTGGAAATTCGTCACCTCGTGCAAATAGATTATTCTCTAGTTTGGAAATAAATGTGCCACGCATAATTTCGCAATGCCTTTTGGGATCCTCACTACATAAATGGGGTAACTTAATTTTGCATCAAATCACTCATGAAACCAACGTCGTTACCTCTCTTTCCAAGAAAAAGTCTACCCAGGCATGACTGCAGTATGAACAAACTTGTTTTTCAACCCTCAAAATTAGCCGCATGTGCAGTTCCGAACAAATAGAAGACTGCACCCAGGTCGGTACGTACTGTACGTGCACAGTATGTCAAATGGACACTGTACAGTCCATCGCACGTGACATACTCATGCGTCATGTGATAATTTTGGACGTCAAAATGTGCCACGTTCGGCAGCCCTACTCCTTACTCGTACAGTATCTGTCCACTAATTGGCTTCTCATGAGACCAGTTTTGATTCGTCAAAGCCAAACAGTTCAAAACTTCCAAATTTTTTCTATCACTCGAAAGCCCCTGATTTCCACTGTTGTGATAGAGGTGAAGTACAGTATAAGAAATCTGAGGGCAGGAGCTTACACATATGAAGTCAGGATGAGCGTACGGATTTCGGAGCCATGTAAACATTTCATATATCGATCAAAAACATGCAGGAAGTACAGTAGGCACCGGCCGACGTTACTTGCCAGAGCTGTCGAGCATTGCTGTCGCCGAACGAATTGAGTATGTCAATGTTTTCCGTGCATTAAGCGGACTGGTCTGCCTCCGTTGACACCTCTGTTTCTCTCACAAGAAACGCCCCCCCCAGAGCCTCGAGTGACGAGACGTTCTGCGTAGAACATCCACAGTTCTTCCCTGAGGAAGGTCCGCCGCGAAAGACCATAGGCCTCCACAGCCGCGAAGAGCTTCGTAGATGACACGGACAATGTCAAAGTCGGTCTGCCGTAATCGCAGCATCATCGTCGCCGAACTAGGTTTGCTAAAGCTAGTTGCAGAATATGTAGTAATTCGGCATGGCCCGCATACTCCTGTCACACGCATGGGATACTTCGAGGTCCCTCGGAGCGTTTCTTATCCAATCGGTTGTCGAGGGATTGGAGGACCGCAAAGGGGTGAGAATGCGAGAACATAGCTGCTGCATGGCCCGGTATACCGCTCGCACCTACCCAGATCGCCAATAACCATGAGAGTGACGTGGAGGACATGTATTGGCGGGTATTTCTTGCTTGGATGTCTTTCGAAGCTGCGCTCAAGTTTCAAATTTCGCGGGCGCTGTAGTCCCTCAACGTCACAAAGCAAGATGTGGACGCAGCGAAGCAGATGTCAATCTTCGTGAAGCAGGAACATGGCCATTTATCCCCTGAGTTATGCCCTTCTGTGAGGAAGTCACTAATGTCAAACTTGAAGCTGAGGCTGCCAAAGGAACTTGCTAAGGTTGAATTAGGGCGAGCCAGCGGTCGCAGTGCGAACCAGAGTGGTGGGCTACCGAGACCAGCTGGTTAAAACTAGAGGGTGCTTTACAATCACTTCCCAAGGAGAAGCAGCTAACGAACTACTCATTTAGAGAGATAAGTTGGCGTTTGCCAGGACATGGAGCCCGGAACATGGAGCGCCCAATACTATGGAAAACTTCTCAGGAGTACGATCCGCGACACCCAGGATTTACCAGTCACGGACCGTGTTGGGGTGAGGGATATGCCCCAGTCAGAAGGGGATACGTGGGTTGGGAACAGGGTTGTGACCCGCGGCTGTTGGGAGGGGATATATGGAATGAACGTCGCGTCCGTCAGGGCACTAGTTATTTTGCGTAGCAGGTCCCCTTTCGTGGTCTACCAAGAAGATGAAGTAGAGCGCAAGGGGCGCTATGCGATCAATATGCATCCCCAAAGGCATCATTAGGCATCGGCGTAAGGGAAGTTTCCTTACGCAAATAGCCCGTTCATCCACTGCAGATCTGCGACGTACAGGGACGCTGAAATGTGAGATGTCAAGAGCGGCGAACAGCACTTCTCTTTTCCGTGCAGAGGTCCGCAATTATTTCGGGCTCCGTTACATTGAACAGACATCCAGATGCTTGAAATTATGATATGGCTGCATCGAGAGCACTGGTTATTGAACCGATTGCGCGGGTTTCACCCAGCTCCGAATTGCAGACATATCTGAGTTTACGGTTATCGAATTTCTGCATTGACAAATGAGGAAGCAAAGTACAGCAATGCAGAATTTCCAATTCAGAAATCCATCTGCACAATCCTGTATTCCATATTGCGTGTAAAGGAAAATTGTACTGATGTGAGTTCGAGTACGACCACTTCCGGTACATATGTTCTTTTCAGAGTCTGTGCATCGCTAGTATGACAAGATGGAGGCAAATAGATCACTCTCGCAGTATTGTGCGTGAACACGCCACTCGCAGGCGATCTGTACACATCGGAACCTCTTCTCAACGCTCTGCACGGAGTCCACCGACGCTCGCGACTTGTAGGGTTACTGGAGCCATAGCCACGAGACTTGGCGGCGGAATGTAGATATCTGCCCTGCACTACGACGCTTCTATTTCTCACAGACCTTCACACACGAAACACTTTTCAGTCATTTTGCTCACAACACGGTTGCATGACTCCGTATCACCCTGCAGTTGTCTGACGTGTTGCCAAATTCTGAGATACAAGTAGAATTACGACTGGACAATTCTGCCAATAAAATTACAGAATTTTGCAGCATCTATAACATCTGTAAGAAACTGCAGACTGATGCATTTCGGATGTTACAATAACTGCAGAAAAGTGAGCTGTCACAGAGAACCCGACTGCATTTCCTCTGCTTAGGAAGAGACCGTTCCGCTCGGAAACTTACCACCATCACGTCTATCTCACCTGTCCTTCCCTTCTCTAACATCAATTGGAACATCTCATATATCCCTCGCTCATCCAGTGCGTCTCTAGTTCGGAATGATGGTAGGAGCAAAAAACAAAGCACAAAGTAAATTGCGCATCTTAACCGCTAAGGATCCCCTCCAGGTGCACAGAATGGCCGCTTCCAGCGCTCCTTTTGAGGCGCTTAGTGAGGCAAGACTGAGAATACAGCGCAGAACTGAAGTCATTTACATCTTTAGTAGTCCCTTTTCGCAAATAAACCCGCTCCCTACCACTCATTATGATAGCCGTGTTCGATAGGTGCATGAATCTGTATAGACGGTGAGGTAATACTCACGACCTTGCGCACAAGTTTCGAGGCGTGACCTGAATCTAGAAAATCTATAGTTAAGGGTTCTGTTGGAACTTTCGCGACAATGACGAGCAAATTCTCACGACGTCATTGCAGAAGTTTTGTAGACCTTATTCCAGAAATTATTGGAGAATTCTGCCCTCTTAAAATCCCTATTGTCTGATGCATGTGGTTCTGTGGTGGCCCAGATCACCTTACTAGGGCAACTGCTTCTCCTTTAGGCCCATGCCACGTGTTGGTGATGGAAGGTGCCACCAATTCCGATCTCACTGCGGTATTTTAATGACCACATATGTGGTCTTAATTAAAAGGTTGCATTTAGAGGCCCCTATCACCTAGCAGTCATTAGACCCCCAGAATCGTTACTAAGATGGGAAACCGTTCATAGCGGCTCACTAATCACATGTGCAAACTACTGACACCATCATGTACTATCGCGCGTGAGAACAACCACAATGTAGAATGCTGGAAGCTTAGAACGAAAGCAAAAAGCAGCACATTTGATGCCGACACGACGTCCAGGAGCCTGACCTCTGTGTGGCAATCAGTTGCTACTTTTTTTGCCTGGTATGCTCACATAATGCACAACCAGCAAACCGTTACTTTCCTTTGTAGGACCTCTCAGGTCAAATTCCGACTGCTTACGTGCGCGAGATGACACCTCGGAGAACACGATGGCGGCATAGTAACGGCTTACGCTGTCGTCGGAGTCACTAGTCCAGAAACCTGGATATGATAAGCGATCCATCCCGCTCTCTTCTTTCCTGTATTGTCTCAACAAACACACGGAGTTACTCACTAGCCCTGGCCGAGCAAGTTCGTTAATACGGCGTTTACCTTCCTGGCCTCCCAAAAGGCGCCGATCTGAAACGAATTCAGCTAGCTGTTATCTCATCTCGATTGGCAGGGAATAATCTCTAATTCTATCAGTGTTTTCCTTCGTACACTTTATCGTCTGTGTTTCTTGAAATGGATGCGAACGTCCACTGAATGGAGTACAAGATCTCGTAGTACCCGTGGTTAACTACACATTTTGCAGTTCCAGGCCTAGTAATACTACACCCAGACTGCCACCAGGTCGACGTCCGAGTCTGGTATTACTAGACTCGGACTTCCACCAGGTGGACGTCCGATTCTAGTATTATTAGACTCGGACTTCCACCAAGCGAACATCCGGGTCCAGTGCTACTAGACTCGGACCTCCACCTAGTGGACGTCCAGGTCTAGTAACACTAGACTTCGAACAGCACTTTTCGAAATTCTTGGTCTAGTAATACTAGCTCGTATACTACGGCCTGTGGAAGTCCATGATGCCGTTGTACTGCGCAGGGCACTGCGACGTGTGGAAGTCCACCCCTAGGTTTAATGCACTACAAGTGCACTACTCGTAGTTCCGAATGCAGTGTTGCTGCACTCGGAACTGCGAAAAATAGGCTGCGCATCGCACTTACTGAGACTAAACCGAACGTTCAATGCGCGCGGTGAACGTCCAGTCTCGTTCCACTACATGCCCATACTGCCACATGAGTAGTCCTTCTAGATTATTTGGTCGGACCTACGTTTTCACCATGATGCCCCACCATCACCCCTACACCCTACCCATCTCCGCCTCCAATGACCGACATTCTCTGCATTAGATCGCACACCACATGTCTCGCCACTCTTCAACGACGCTTCCCATCCCGCCTACCATCCTTTCCTGTTTGCACACCACACCCCACCATCGCTCGCGCCCCCTCACCCTCTCCACCTTCGACGAACCGCAATTCCAGTATTGCATCGCATACCACTCGTCTCGCCATCCTTCAACGACGTTGCCCATCTGGCCCGCCTTCCCTTCCACTTTCCGCACCATCACTCACCATCACCTGCACTCCCTCACCATCTCCACCTCCAATAGCCCGTACCCCACGCGTCGCATCACACTCCACCTCCAACAGGCCGCACTTCTCTCATCGCGTCGCCCACCACTCGTCTCGCCACTCTTCAACAACGCGTCCCATCCCGCCTGCCTTTCCTCCTACTTTGTACAGCACACTCCACCATCTCTCGCACTCCCTCACCCGCTCCACATCCGACAGACCGCACTCCCCGCATCGCATCGCAAACGACACGTCTCACCGCTGCTCAGCGACGCCATCCGTTCCGCTCACCTTCCCTTTCACTCTATACATCACACTCCAGCACCACCCGCACTCCCTCACCTTCTCCACCTCTTACAATCCGCACTCCCCGCGTCGCACAGCACTCCACCTCCAACGGGCCGCACTTCCCGAATCGCGTCGCACACCATACGTCTCGCCACTCCTCAACGATACCTCCCATTTCGCCTAATCTCTTCGCGCCCGTGCGAATACTGTTCGAAATACGTGCTGCTTACCTGTGCACGCCGTCGCATCACAAGGAAGAACCGTCGCTTAGTATTTTCTGTTGACGGCAGGGTACCTTTGCAGATGTGACGAGGTGGCGTCCCGCATCGCTGCGGTTTGAATAGGGCCTGTGTTGCAGGTTCTTGAGTTCCGCAGTTCGCCGCCGTGCCTGGAAGATACCCCACATGAAAATACTCTAGACCGTCCGAAATCATGAAAATCCTTCACTTAAGGATATTACAGTATCAGTGCTTTTCGATCCCTACCCCTCGTTGTAGTAACTGTCAGCTAATGCATGATGTTCTCTTGTCGACATAGCCAATAGTGTCCGTGTGTGTCGAATGGCAGGCCCCGGGCTCCACCTTGACCACTCCCGCGTGCACGAGACCTGCACTAAGTTTGGTAAACGCGCGCGTTCTCAGAAGCGGACCGACCGTATTGTACTCACAGAAAACAAGAAGACAGCTCCACACGTGGAAAATGTCCTACTTCGCCGTTCTCCCACTTCTCCTGTCAGCCTTTCTCCATGCAGCCATCTTTGCCCGCCCTACATATGGGGTGCAAATTTCGGCACTGGGCCTGCTCGTCTCCCGACGCGTACTCCTTTTCCAAACACGGGCAACAGTGCCACTTCCGAACATACCGACCGGCCGAGCTCGTCCCTTCTCCTCCGCAAGACTCACCCGCACCAGAACCTCTTGTCAATCACGATGATAACGTCCTTTCTGATGAGGCTCCGGAGTCTCTGCTTTCCTCGCTCCCATTCCTGTGTGACCCTGATCCAGAACCGCCCACAAGGAAGACCGCCCTCCTCGTACAATCTATCGCAGTTTCTCTTGCCGAATTAGAGAGGACTGCCGGCCCACGCACGGTTTGCGAGATTATCTTTATCCACAGGGATTCCAATTTCCCTCCTGCGCGCTTTGGAGACCGCATTCGCCCCTCACAAGAGTGTGGCTCCCCCACACTCGCTGTTGTCGAGAAGGAGCTTCACCATTAGGGCTTCTCCACAACTCGGGTGTTGGACCATAGCGGTACGTCATTCGGAATTGCCTACTTCCAGGACCCTGTCGAGATCCCGCGAAAGCAAGTACCGCAAACTGACACAGAGTCCTCATACTTTCGCCCTTTTAGTGACCCCACGCACAGCGACACGCATCTCTTCGCGCACCCCCTGCAGACTGACGTGTACCGACGGGTTTGTCAAGACATCAAGGAAGAAGTAATGGCTAGCGAGCTCGAGGGTGTCATCTGGGACACCGGGGCCTCGGGGACCCACTCGTTTGTAGGCTGGATACAGATCTATACGGATAAATCTACCACTAAACTTAAGAACAGCGCCCTCGCTGCATATCCCGTGCATCTCACTCTCCTCAACTTTCCTGCCGCTTTCCGCCGACGCTGCACAACGTCCCCGCACACCGTCGTTGGCTATATTCCTGTCCAGCTTTTCTCCACCGTGGACGACAGAGACTTTGACATCCTTCCACCTTCTTCGACTACTCGTGCACCAGACACCAAAACCTCCATACTACACTCCGCCCTGCACTCTCTCCTATCGCCTCCGTATGAAAAAGCACTAGTAGGCTTCACATGCTCAGATGCCTACCATCGTCTCTGGAATTGTCACCCAGTCCTTATCAGCTACTGTTGCGACATAACCGAGGCGAAAGACATCATCGGCACTCGATCGGGCACAAAAACTAGCTAAACCTGGCACCGTTTCTAAGTATCTTCAAATCTCCTCACTTCGACCGCCTCATACCCGCCGAGCACCACGCAGTCCACCACCCTTCTTTGCTGAAAAGTGGCCGACCTCGAGGTCGACGCCGCTGCTCTTGAATTGCTGGGCAGGCTGGCTCAGGCACGAGCTGCCACCGCAGAGGCGCAACAATCACTCGCCACCTGTTCTCTGCTGAGGTTGCCATCCGTTCTGGAAACATGCCACCTGCTTCCGGCCAATGCTCATCTCGACATGCACTCCTTTTTTGGTTTCGAATCGCTACACCACTTCCATCTCGGCATCTCCAAGCTAATCAAGACCGGCATAATTCTTAGGCTCGACTCCCCCGTCTTATTCACAGCGCAAGCTTCCACCGACGACAGTCGGAAACAGTTCAGAACCAATCGCATAGCTCTCCTTTGCGGAGTCAACATGCTTCTGGCTGCCATTCAGAAGGACTTCTACGTTCCCGGCCTACACCTCGACTTCTCCACCTCCGAAACAGGCAGTCGCCTGAACAGAGTCTACAAATATGAAGGTGTCCGTGGCATGCTGGAGGCCAAACACTACAAGTCCGCTCACATGATCTTTCCAATTATCGCAGGAATCGTAGTCCGTTGCTGTGATGAGGCTGACTCCGCACCCCTCGCCTCTGTTTGCGCTCAGTACTCAGACATTGTAATACTCAGCTCGAGACAGGGACTAGAGAAGCACTGGAGCTTTGCCAAGTTTCATACCCTGCAGGAACGTGTCAATAAGTTTGAAGCCTCCATGCTCCACATCTGTGGGGAGCACCACCCCACCACGCTCAAGACCGTCAAGATTCATCTCCTCACCCACCTTCCAGATGACATCCGCAACTTTGGAGGCCTACAACATCTAGATGCCGGTGTTTATGAACACCCTCACAATGCATTCAAGCAAGACCACGGCCGCACCTCTAAGCGAAGGGCAACGGCCATTGACGAAAGCGTCCGCCAAATCCAGTACTCCATAAACCTTGCTGCGGTTCGAACGCACCTCAGCTCCGTCTCCCAACCACCTCGCCTCACAACCCTGCAAAGGAACCTAAACGTCACGCATTGGGTGCGTCCTGGCAGGGAAGTCGCCAGAATGTACCTTCGCGAACTCGCTCACGTGAGAACCCTCGCCATGCCGCTTCTGAGAAAGGAACAAGGCCGCCTCACCGCTAAGAAGCTCCAATCACTATGTGGAGAAGCTCTCGACATCTACATCGATCTTCTTGTCTAGCTTGGTGACCAGGGCACCACTGTGCTGCCGGACCTTGTCCGCGCCGAGCTTCCCCAGCAACATTCAGTCCACACATACGACACTCTCCAAATTACTATCGTCAAAAGTGGTTACGTTCTCGGCCGGTTCTGTCCTTCCGTCGACGACTGTAATCCCAGCCTGAATGTCACTCGACTCGACCCGATGCAGAAACATGTTATTCAGCGCGTTAATGCACGTAGCAGCTTCGGGCTGACGATACGATATCGATTCAGCTTCGTGCTTCAGGCCGCTGACGACGAAGAACACACAGACGCTTTATGGGTGGCCCAGGTTTTGTCTCTCTTCCGTACGCATGGGTATGAATCAATGCAAACTACCAACTATGCCTTCGTTCGGTACAGGGACTGTATTCCACCAATCGACACTGTTGGTGACACTCTCCAATGTGTTCGCTTACAGTGGTCTACAGATGAGAATGTAAGTCGCACAGAAAACCCAGTCCCACTCCCAGAGATGCAGCGATGAGGTCGTCAAGCTCCTGCTTCTCCCTGGTTCGGTTTGCGGAAGGCCTCTGCTATCATTGGGATAGCGCCCGTGGTGCGGTCAAATTTCCACGTTCCACCTTTCACTTCTCAGATCCACTGGCTCTACCATCGCTTCTACGTAAACATGTTCTGTAGAGACCCTGATGCACGGGCAGTCCTACCTGAGCCGTCCCCTCCAACGGACACGCCATTCTCTCTGCACTAAAATTAGAAATACGAGAAAACAACAATCCATTTAGGGTGCTACCAACATTCAAGTACGGTTTTCGTCCGTCTCTCTGTTCTGAGCGTCGACTGCTACTCGTCTTTTGCTCCAACAAAACCGCGCGGGGGAGAATTCAAAGTTGTGGCGGGAATCTGTGACAGGTCAGGAGCGCCATTGCAAAGCTCATACGGCCGCTCGCTTCAGTCTGCAAGTGGAACAAAGCCATCGACAACAACGCCGATTGTACTGGAGATGTTGGCTGAAAATCACATCTTTCGTACCGCCAGATAAAATTTGTGCTCTGAACCCACATTCACCACGTTTGTGGCTACTCCAAGGCTGCTTACCACCAAATCCTCGCAAACCTCCTCACCAGATCGTTCCATCTCCTCCTTCACCAACTTACACGACGCCCCCTCAGTAGTAAAACCATATAGAGACATCTCTTGCGGGACAATGTGGCATAAAACGCTGCAAAGGCTGCATGGTACCTACGCAGTTGCCAAGGGCAGCCACTTGGAAAATGTCAGGCTATAAGTGCGTCGGCGCTGGTCGCCATGGCCCTCACCATGGTGCAGGAAGGGTACTACTGTTGCCAGCCGGGCGTCCAGGCGTGCGGGTTGCATGATGGACCCGTACGCGGACGTGCCATCCTGTTGGGCATGGTACCCTCGGAACTCGTACAGGACATGTTTCCCCTAAGAATTTCCAAACAGTACGTCACACTCGCCACAATCACACACCTCCCTCGGTACGACGTAATCACCGTAGGCTAGATCTTCGACCTTGCTGAGTAGCCGCCATTAGAAGTCTGGAGTCCTTTGCTCCCCTTCTGAACCCATCAGCATCACACGCGCTTCAAGTTCCTGAGATGAGCGCTCCACCCGCTCGCTGTCCGATACAAACGTGGTCTTCCGCGACATCAAGAAGAAGTACCCGGGGCATTGCAACAGCTTGTCCCAAGTGTTTCTGTTCCGCGCGCTCATCACTTCAGAAAATGTCTGCCTCATCTTTTTACATAGAGCGTAGGCTGTTGAAATAGTCTCCCCGCACTCGCAGCGCGATTCGGCGTCCAAAAACAGGGACGACCAGTTTTCGGTGCGAATCTCTGCACGCACCATTCCAACCAGAGACGTCGCCTCATCGTATTAGGAACGCGTATAGTACTCCTTGTGATTGGCAAAAATCATCGGTGGAATCGGCACGACACCTTCCAGGCCGTCCGCAGAAAGCTCCCCCGCCACGCACGGCTCCCTGCGACCCGCCCAGTTCCGGACTGCAGCGGAAGTTGTTAGGTCCAGCTCAGCAGTATCACGGTGGCACCATTGCAGAATCTGCTTCTCCATGGTCTTGGAAACACCAAGGTACTTTGCCCCTAATTGTGTCACACGCTTGCGACTCGGACCACGTCCAGTTCCGGCGCACGGTGTGGCCTGCTGGGTGCCACCAGAAATCCCGCGAGCCACGCGTAGGCTCTCGTTCTCCTGCTTCACATCCTTGACTTCGGCTTGTAGGCGCAGGAATTCTGAAAGCGTTGCCTTATTCGTCACCAGCACCTCAAGAAGCTCTTGATCGGCCTCACATACATTCTCCTTGTAGTCATTGAGATTTGTCTTGAGACCGGCAATCTCTTGCTCCTGCGCCCTGACGTTGTTCGTCTGGTCATCAAGCATCGTTTGTAGCTCTTCCATCTGCTCACGCGAGATCGATTGTGAGCAAGCTACAGCGGGAGTCTCAACCCTTGTCCGGGTCGGCGTGGGTGGAGGTCGTGGCGAGGACGGTCTCACCCCCGACGCACAAGGAGGACGGAGGGTCCCACGATGAGTTTGCCCTACTCCACGGCGGATGCAAAATTGCACCAGGGCGGCAATGCCGGGCGTCGGGAAGAGCGGAGCGGACGCGATCCAGGGCCGGGTGGTGAACCAGGCAGTGCTCGAGCTGCAGTCAGATTGAATAGACGCACGACATGGAGGCATATGGTTGGTAGCACGGTGGTGGAACTGCCGGTGTTATAGTAGCGCCGTGAGTCTCCAGAACAGCGGCACCATCTGCTTGCTCGCCTTTTCGACCAAAGAGAGACGCCGCCGGCGTTGTCTGGGGACACAAAACCCCCGTGGATCTGGCTGCTGGGTGGCGCTGAGTTGCATTTACCACGCGGCTCGGTGCAGTCACAGCGACAGGCGCAGCCGGGGCATTATACTCCTCCTCTCGCTACTCGTGGGCGCGCTTGCGAGATCGTTGCATCGTAACAGACCTTGTCGTGCTTCTGGCTGGCAGAGCCATCGATGTAGAGCTGCACTAAAGGCAGGACAGGACCAACTGAGGCTCGGTGAGAAGAACAAGATCAAAAAATACGTCGCAGTTGTTGTCAACTGAGCAGTTCAAGTACCAGCTAGCAGCTACCACTGGTAGTGGGGCCCTCGTAAAGTCGGGCAAACGCGGAGAGTGCCTGCAGACGTTCGAAGAATCATAAGCGTCAAGGGCAGGTCTTGAGGCAGGGGCTGTGGGCCTGCAAATGGGCATTCCAGAAAGTATCGAACACTCATACTAGGGGGGTGTCACTAGTGATAGGGGCTGAGATGTGCAAATGTGAAAAGACATGGGCACATGGATGTTGTTTTTCAGGATCGATTTCGCACATCCACCTCCTCATGTGTTTTCACATGTGTAGATCTGAGCACCTGTCACTAGTTATACCCCCTAGTCTGAATTTTCATTACTTCTTAAACCTCTTTTTTCCTTCTAAAGCGGCCCCCTAATCGCCGACTTTTCCGGGCAACCTTTCTCGCGACTGAGCCCGAGTCTTTCTTAGATGCTATAGTGTGGCCTGCCCGCCCGAAACTCGTTTTCGAACTGTCCCGTAGTGTTTAAGTTTGTTTGTCTGCACGCAATTTTGGAAGATCCTATCACGTACTGAGAACCTAAACTTCTCCGCGTAGTTTGGAACAGCTCCTTGCCCTTCAGAATCTCACGCATCGCACGGATTGTAATGGTGTTCCGTGAACGTAGATCTCTCTGCGACAATTCCCCTCGATCCTCCTAAAACTCCACGTTTGAGTCTCCCGCTCTAGAAGTACCTTTATATCGCTCCTCCTCATCCTTAGCCAAGTACCGGGCGTCATTCCAATCCCCGACCACACAAGATCGTGCCGGCGCAATGTGCACCTTATTCCTCGGGCCTTGATGGGACTCCGCCCGCCATTCCACGAGAAGAGCTACCTCGTTGAAACGTTCTTTCTCTACCCCCAAAATTGTAGCTCTGTAGATCTTCGTCTTCTACCGGGTGGGCTCACGGAAATCTGAGTACAGGAGGCTGCCATAGAAGGGGAGGATCTTCTCTCCTTTCGCGAAGAACCGGTCCGCAAACACCACGAGTGCCACCCCATCGTACTTCCCTGTCGACGGACACACCACCACACACCTCGCCATCGCTTCCACTGCGCGTCATGTTAGCGGATCTTGCGTGTTCAGCAGAGCGTCGTCCTTAGACGGCCAGTTGTCCACCGACGCCCGCGAATGGTACAGGGAAAGCATGGGATACCCGGAGTAGTTCGGAGTAACCCGGACTATGTAGCTCGGTAGTCATTGGTACCAGGGATACCCAGCAGGAGCACCTGCATGGCTGTTCCCGCTGGTGGCAGACACTTTTTGTTTCACGCCGGCCGAGTACCTTGTGGCAAGCTGCACAGCCTGCGGAGATCTACCAATGTCGCACGCGGTGCTCACAACGCTTTCGCGAAACGCCTTGACAAAGCTCGGTACAGCTTGACTGCCGCAGTCGTCATCCTTGTCGCACCCCACGAAAGGGCGATGTCCTTGAAGCCCTCGGCCTGCTTTTACAGTCGCGCAAGTATCACTGAACAAGTCCACCACAAGTTCCCCCGGTGTCGAATACTGCACCACCAGCTCGATCATGTGCTTGATGCTCTTCTGCTCAGGTCCAAGCATTTTCATGCAACTCCCCTCGTCAGCTCTTCTCACCACCTCTTCGGGCGCCAACCGCTGGATTCCATCCATACAGTTCGTCCAGTCTGCGTGCGAAGACTGCATATACCCGTTGATTTGGTAGCATACCCGGGCGAACTGCACTTCAGCCGGCACATTCCTCCGCCAGAAGGGAACAGCCCATTGCGTGAATGAGGCGTTGACACATCTTTTTCTCCCCGGGTTTTGCGTGTAGTGACCTCGAGCTCGGACGTGGACCATCGGCCGGTCCTCCACGTTAACCACGAAGTTCTTCTGCAGCATCCCCTTCGACGCACTGGCCCCATCAATCGCCTCGTCGTACACCTCTCGGCTGTAATGCTTGAGGCGCGAAAGCCACATGCCGAACTGTATTGCACCACAGAAAATGATTCCGTGGTCGGTTTTAGCAAGCAGTGCGTCGAATATTGGGATGGATGCGTCCATGTCCTTGTGATTGAGGACATCATGGGCAGAGCTGCCCCCACCTCGCTCGCTTCTGGTAATGAAAGGAGGGTCCGTCAACAGCACCTGAACTTTATCCTCCAGGCACTCACCCGAGTCGTCAGCTTGATGATTGAGGAGGTCGTGGAAAGTGCAGCTGTAGACACGGCAGTCCGACTTCATCAGGCCGAGCAACTCCTCAAGAAGGTCGGTTGATGGATTCTCGTCGGGGAGCGATTCTTCCAAGACCTCCTGCGGCAGTGGAGACGGGCTAACACGGCTGGCCGGTTCTCGTGCTTCACGAGGGGGGTCGTGCGGCTCCGGCACTAATTGGTTGAGAGTGGACCGGAAACCCTCACTACCTTGCACCGTACGACTGTGTGCCACCACAACCACCACTACGTTGTCGCTACCCTGCCGGTCCAGCTTCATCTCCTCTTTCAGGCGGGAAGACAAAGAACGAGGAGGCTGTTCGGATAGTCCCACACTGGGCGTGGTGCTCGACAGTCTCCCCCGCCGACAACGACACGGTCTTGTGTCTTCCGAATCAGCATCTGACAGCTCCGAGTCCACCTCGATAACCTCTGAACAGGCACTATCATCTCCAGGCACTTCAAGTTGAAGCCTGAAGGCCTCGCGGGTATTCCCGTTCAAGTCGGTAAAGACCTTTGGCGAGTGGTCATCCCGCGACTCATAGCGGTGCTGATACGGCCAGTTGCGGCGCTGCTTGGCATCGTACAAAGTTTCGTTTGTAACCATGGCTTGCAAGCTCAACGTGAACACATTACCAACCGCCCGCATTGCCGCACCCTTTTCAGCAGATCGGCCACGGGCTACCGTACTGCTCGTACTCTCCTCCGCATATCCTACCCCATTCGCTGCCAGCGCGCTCTCCTGCATGATGGATGCAAAGCCACCAGCGCGTGACTTCAAAGCCACGAAGTGCTGAAGGCGTGGGCGGAACAGAAGGTAGGGTCCGACTAACGCCTTACACTCCGAAACTCCCACTGCCTTCGCATGCTTTATCCACGCCCGAGTCAGGAGCCGCACAGCAAACGCGAGACGACTTCCGCTTTGATTTATCTTCTTCAAAGCGAATACACATTGCTGCAACGCCTCGAGTTGAATACATTGATCGCGTGGAAGAACTTCAGAACCTCAAAGGTTCTGGGGCATCCGAAAGAAAAGGTTCTGGGGAGAACTACTTCCCGAGCCTTGTTGACCTTAGAGGGAATGAACTTTATTCCATCAAAAAGGGACACGCCATAGCTCTTCTACGTCAGCGCGACATCCGCGATTTCCACAATCCTCTCTTTGTTTCGGGGCAGTAAAACGATTGACAGCGCTGCGCGAACCATCTGCTTCATCTGCGCGCCGCCCAGCCCGTGAGAGATTGGGTCATCGCTCTCGATAGAAGTGCGGAGGTCGCTTCCAGGGTTGCGCTGCTTGCACTTCACTGCGGCAACTTCTTTGCTCGCTATTGAGGCCTCGTCGTCTGCTGCGATGACAAAGTGCAGGAAGGCCGACACGTGGAACTTTGTGAGGTCAAACTTCGACTTCACTTCGAATGAGGAGAGAACGACAATGAAGGCAGGAAAGCACACGCCGGCTGTCACGGGCCGGCTGAGTTCAGATGGAGCCATGGTTGCAGTGCGATAAGAAACGAAAGACGGAAAGAAGCCCAGGAATGATGAGGATGTAAGGAGGGAGGAGCAGAGCGTCGCAAGCGAAGCAAGGAAACCCACGTGGATCGAAGTACAGGGCGGAGCGACTGGGGCGAAGCAAGGAAAGCAGAGAGGACCGCGTGCATATGTTAGTGTCGCAAGGGTGTGAGGTGTCGTGCTGTGGGAGCAGATTTGTGCCATTGGTGTTGCGGACAGGGAGGGAAGCGGCCAGGAACACGACATAATCCCAGACGCGCACACTTTTGTTCCCTCACAGAAGTTACGAACAGTGGCGCCCTGTCCAAGACAGTTGGGAGAGTAATTAGATTATTTAGGGGGCGAGGGTGTATCACTAGTGACAGGGGCTCAGATCTGCACTTGTAAAAACACGTGAGCAGATGGATGTGCGAAATTTAATCTGAAAGATATCATCCACCTGCCCTTGTCTTTTCACATGTGCAGATTTCAACCCCTATCACTAGTCACACCCCACCGATCTTATAAACTACATACTTCTCAAACTTGAAACGCAGCTATTGCGGCGGGCTCAGAATTGCTTCTTTTTGAGCGCGACGATGATTGTTGCCAACCGAGCCTGTTGAACCTTTCTTGGTTCTCGTTTCCGAACCCCTCGCGCGCTACCACTCTTTTCTTTCAGTCCTTCCCTTTTCCACCATCATCCGAGCACGCTCCCCCCACACGGATCCTTTCTCGTCTTCTCCACCTTCACATTATGAAATCCCTCGTCGTCCACTCTCGTTGTTGATTCTTTGTCGCAAGTGTACGCACTTTCGCAACGACCAACAAACTTCCCATCACGGCCTCCACCGGCAATGCGCTCACATCGGTCACAGAGCCGTAGCCGGGGGTATGGTCGGAGCTGGAATCGCAGCCAGCGGCGACATGGGAGGAGTTCGGGGCCGAAGCGGGCGTGCAGCGACGTTGTGGATGCGTGACTATGCACATGTGTTTCCATACGGCGAGGACAGCGCGCAGGTGGCAGCGGTGGCGTTGTTCAAGATAAAGAAGATCATTGTCCCGCCTGACTCTGTGTTTTTTAGGCATGGGCACCTCACGCACGCCAGCGCTGGGTATGAGGACCGCATAGTGGATGAGTGGACGGTACCGTACCATGTGCAATTTATGCCAGAAGGGAAAGGTATGTCGAACTAGGTGTTGTATGCACTGAGAGGGCTACTACAGCTCCCGGCCTGTGACATGGCCTGTGTTTGTAGCAGGAGTAACGAAAGAGGTGAGGAGTCGGACAGCGGGGACGACGCGGGCATGGTTGGATTTTTAGACTTGCACGCGGGCGGGAGTAATAGGGCAGAGAAGACCAGTCCTGGAGGTGATGATCTCGACTGCGATGACCTCGAGGATTTTATTCCCGTTCTGACAAGTAGTGAGAAAGACTAGGTGGCTACACGAAGAAGTGGCCCAATAGCTTAAAGTGAAGCAAACATAAAAACTACATGCCAGTTTGACAACCATATTTGGGCGAGCAGGCCACAATATAGGGGCGGAGAAAGACATCGGCTCAGTCGCAAGGAAGGTCGACGAGAAAAGTGGGCGAGTTTGGGGCCGGTACAGCAGGAAAAAAAGGTTTGAGAAGTAACGAAAATTCAGACTACAGAGGTGCCACTAATGACAGGCGCTGAGATCTACACATGTCAAAACACATGAGCAGATAGATGTGCGAAATGTAATCTGAAATAACAACATCCGTCTGCGCATGTATGCTCACATGAGTAGATCTCAACCCCTGTCATTAGTGACACCCCATCGATCTTAAAAATCACTTTCTTCTCAACGCCGCCAAGTACACGTTTAGAACCTCTCTCTGACGTCGACTCCGGGATCAGTTTGCTTCTACGCTTTCTGTGATACGTGTACGACCTGTTCACCAAAAGAAGTGTGTGGCTCCCGTTCTGCACGGGTCAGCTGTAGCACGGTTCCTGCAAGGGTGGAGTGAAGTGTTGGCGTCTGTAATTCCCACGTGCTTCTAAGGGTAGACGGTCGTACAGCGTAGGAAGAAAGTCGTTTCATATGATAAGATGCCGATTCGACTGTAGGCACCCGCCTTGCGCTGCAGTTGGCAACAGTTCGGCGCAAACCGCGCGGTGCCAGATGTATGAATTTGTACGCGCATTGTTGAGCAGTGAGAGGTCGATGCACAAAGCAGGCTCGGCTACACGACGGCATCGCGAAGGACAGAACCACTATGTTTCAGCCGCGCCGTGCCTCTAAACGTCCTATGATGCGAACGCACTGAACTGACGCCGTCCAGCAGCACTCGTGCCATGTACCAAGCCTGACGGGGATGGCACCATCCCCAATGTTTTGCGTTGCACTACGTTTACAATTTTGTCCAGGAAATGAGCGCAGCGTTTTACACATCACTCGTTGGCATGTAACAAAAAATCGGCAAGATTCAGGATGAGCCAGTGCAGCCGAACATTACCGGGCATAATGATCAGTTTCCTGGAGCCACGGATGGCGCATATTGTGCGTAGCTGTCTTCAATGCAGTGGGACGAAACTCATTGGAAGGAAATTAAGAGTACGAAGGGTCCAAGGTAATCCTATTCTTGTGAGCCAGGCTAGAGGTCATCAGGCGACATTGACGTACGTAATGTGAGATGCGGAACTGCAGTGTACTGCACAATTTGCAGTATGAGGACGATGGTTTACTATGAGATAAGCTGCACATAGTGAGCTCGGGCGTTCAGTGGACGCGGCAGTTCAAAGTATTTATGTTTCGGAAGTTGGCGTCCATGCGAAAAACCGAGGTACTCCACGAAATCCACGTTTTGGAATGCCACGGGAGTCAGCATTCCATGGTATTCCAAAATATGCAGGACAGGTTGACGTCCTACTCCGCTACTGCACCTGATAGACGTCTGCATTCAATTCCAGAAACACAGACTTGATTGGATACCTGTTCAATATTCATGGCACTCTGGAGAGCAGCTCGACGGGCACCAAGCATTTTCGACCTACTTTTGTTGTTGAATTTCTATATTTTCACCGTTCTTAAGCAGCTCTGCACTTATATTGAATTCGCTGGAGCTGCCGGTAGTGCTGAGACAATGAGTCCCAGACCAGAGTTGGCCAAAATATTTGTGCATGCGAACGGTTATCATAGTACTGCAGAATTCAAACCATCTTAGCGTATAGGCCTGTGTTTCCGGAATGGGACGTGGTCGTTCACCAGGTATAGTACTGTACTAAGGCTCCCCCCCGTACTGCAATTCGCGGATTACTCTGAAGTGCTGACTTTCGTGCCATTCCGAAAGGTATGATCAGTCTGGTACGGTGGTTTTTCGCGTAGACGCCGACTTAAAAATTGGTTGGTTTGGAAAGAAGCGTTCAATGAATATCAGCGTGCTGTAGGTTTCTGCAGCCAGTGGATGTACGTTGTCACGACCCGCACTTCAGCTCCTTGTGAGAAATACAGCTCGAAGCACAAATTGTGCCGCACAATGCAGTTTCGCGTCTCACATTATGAACCTCGTTGGCATTTGATGACCCATTATCTTTCTCATGCGTATAAGCTTACCTTGGACCCCTCGTACTCTTATTTTGCCTCCAGTGGAATAAGCGGAACTGCACTGGAGACGACTGCGCGTATTATGGGCGTCCTGCGGCTCTGTGAATGTGAGCTTTGCTCCGCAGGTGATTGCCAGCGTCGCGGGCTTACCCAGCAATATGCCCATACTGCAACATAATTGGAAAAGAAAAACGTTCTGCGTTTACCTATAGTACGGTCGCCAATCCATACCTGAACGCGAAAGAGGACTGTCTTGTAGTCTTCGTTTGAGAGGGCAGATCGTACGAATACTGGTCGACAGCATCAGTCGGATGCGTGCCAACAGGGCAGAATCAATGTAGTGCAAAGCACCCTGAACGGCTCCGGCCTATGCCGGCGTAATTGGCTAGAGCTACACAGAGAACCAAGACACCACCAGTGTTCGAGACCAGGTGTATCATCCGAAGGATATCAAGGTTATTGGTATGCAAAGAATATGGTAACTTAAAGCTCAAAGAGGGGGGTGGTAGAGCCACACGACACGGCCTTTCGAGCGCCGGTTGAAGGCCGCCGGGCGTAATCCGTTGGGGAGAGCCGGTCCGGATTAAAAGAGAAACGAGGTGGACGATGCAGGGAAGTAAGACGATAGACATGAAGAGAGAGATAGGTACGGGACAAGTAGCTGAAGTTAGGCATAATAAAGGAGAACAGGAACGAGCGCAAACGCTACGGTCAGAAAGGTGAATACGGGGGAGGAATCTTTCGACGATATCCAAAACGCTGGGCATTGGAATAGATTGCTCACGACAAGTTGGGCGCAAGAAGTAGAGCCAAAACCACGTACCGTTAGAGTTAGAGATGGCCACTCTGCTCTAGACTATATACAATGGGGGGGGGTGGCGTCCCTAGTCATCGCTGATGTAAATAGTAACTAACTAATACGTTAGCGCGCAGGCGGTAGAGCGGCGCTAAAGAAGTGTGCAAAACATATACACACTGTCAGTAGTACAAGTAGGCGTGCCTTGCGGACTGCAGAGAAGGTACTGCAGCGCAGCGCTCGACTTACAGCCCCCCGTAATAGCGCACTGTCGGCAATGTAATTGCACTACAAAGCCCCCATCAAAGACCTGTGCACACGTGGGCAAATACTGTGCACCCGTAAGAGCAGCTCGCCGGATTCATACTCGATATCAGACGTGGTGGTAGGTACTGTGGCGGCGACAAGGGCCCTTCACCTTGGAGATATTTTTGAGCGTCGCGGCTGTTGCCTGTTCTTGTCTTCGTAGATTTGCCGCTCTTCACTCTTAACGTGTCTTGCGGTTGCTGCCTGTTGGTTCGTGTTTCGCCTGAGGCTTAGTCATTTTGTATAGCCGCGAGGGTGTTTGGCCGAGGAGGGAAACCCTTCGGGTTCATGGACGTGGGATGCGTACGATACTTATGGTCTTTGGTGCGTACCGCGTCGTCTCCATCTCATGATCGTAGATCTATGCGGACACCTTAGAGGTGACGACAAGTATCGCGAGGTCAAGGAACTCACGTGGCTGATTTGTCACGTGGACCAAAATATCGTTTGCGCCTAGCTGGCCTGTCACACGCGTTTGGTGCTAAAATTTTCGCCTGGTCGCGTGTGCGTCTCTGGAGATTTCGTGCTCTATGATCCTTCGAATCGCTCACGCATCAGCAAGGCCGACGGCAGATCTTCGCGTAAGGACGTGCGCATGAAATGAATCGGAAGATCCTCAGGGCGATGCGTCACGGAGGAAGATCCGGAGAATGTCACGGAAGCCAGGGCTGAGCCCGAGGTTGAGAGTGATGAAACCGCCTCGGTCGTCATTGAGGAGCATGATGCCGGAGGATGAGGTCCCTCAGCGCGCGGCGCGAATGCTGTCGCTCCCAAGCAGGGTGCTGTGACAGCGGGGACGGACATTGTGGGTGGTCCCGACACCGCACTGGCGGACGTGGCATATTCGTTCGTCCTGGATTTGTTGTTGGTTGCTGAGTTTACTGCAGAGGAGCTGGGTCCCCGCTCGCGGAGCTGCAGGGACGACTGCGCTTGTTTGTGACGAAGATTCGTATGGCTCAGAGACTCGTTGGTATAGAAAAGCTCGGGGGGCGTTCGAGGTCGTTCAATTCTTAGGGGTGTATTGAAATTACACGTTTTAGAACGCTGCTAGCTAGTCCGCACAGGGTGCGTGTAGGGGATTAATCGATAGCAAATGCATTTTTCTTGTTCAGACCTCTCTGCCCATGCGGGAGTGATACGAGCAACATTCATTCGAGGTCTGGTAGCCAGCGCTTCGTGGGGGAAGCGCTTTAATCGCGGCTTTGTCCGGATCGCGAGAGACTTGCGCTCGTCGCGTGCTGCCTGGTCCTTGGCCGGGAGTGCGTAGCCGAACCGGCAGAGACGGCTTTTTTGCTGGCATAGCCTTTCGGGTGTGAATGGCGCACCGCATGGTTGCGTGTGGCGCCACGACATCGCGTATCCTTTGATATCGGTAGTGCACCAAATAGAGTGGGAGTTCAGCCAAGCTGCCTTGTGTCGCACCCCGAAGCAGAATTGCCGCTGCACTCCGCCTCTTTTCTGGTACAAACCCTACGGGTGGTATGGTAGACTCGGGAGTACGCTGTTGCGGCGCCAGAGCAATTGTCAAGATTTGTCACCCAAAGAAAAAAAAATTATTTCGGAAGGAACTAAATTCTGATGAGCTCTGATATAGTTTGCAGGCTTGATATCGGGTACGCTGGGACGGCTGGAGGCAGCTTCCGTCCAAGTGTCATGCGCCGCGGAGCTGGGAGTGGGGCGCTAGGCGCCCGCATTTTCGTCATTTCCGTTGAAGTCCTGGGCGAGTCATTGAAGTTGCGATATTGCCCCGTGTTCTACGTCGCGCATTCAGTTGTGTCCTTCAGCCGTGCGGTTGATGCCGTCCATCGGCGGCCGTGGGCGCTTCCGAACGTTGACCCGTTGAGTGAGATGTGACCTTACGCCTTGAAGTTTGTCATTGCCTTAGGCAATACCCTGTACGTGCTACCCTTCCAATAAATTCCTTTCCATACCATCGCCCTTGCGGTATGGCCTGCCATGCGGAAGGCGTTTTGTTATTCCCTCTTAGGATTTTCGAGGCGCTTAGAGCTTCCTTCCTCGCTCCGCGTTTCGCGTTACGCGTTCGGCGTGACCCTTGTGTCGCGACGCTCGGGCGGTCATCATGCGGAATTGCGCGTGGCGTTTTTCGTTGGGGTAACTGTACGGGCATATTTTAACGCTTTGGTGCCAAAGTTACATGTGGCCTTATGGCTGATCAACTTGTTTCTAATCCACGTGGGCCTCGTCGAGTTGCGCGTGATGAGGGATTTTCTTGCGGTCAAAGTACCACGCCGCTGCACTTCGCGGCGAATGCTCTTTGGGTTCCCCGGCCTCCTCGCGGGGCGAGTATCCGTACGAGCGCACTTTGATGAGTAACCCGTCGGGTTTGTCGCAGCCATGGTCCACGACCTTATCGATCATTTCTTCTCGGGGACGTACCATAAGGTCCGACGCGGGATTTCACTTCAACGTTGGAGGTACTCGTACTTCCTTACTGAGGTTTTGGGCTTTCGGTCGCTCCGGCCTGCCGAGCAGTCCTGTGAGTTTCTGCTAGTTTGGGGTTTCGACTACCTTGTGGTGTAGAACCGTGCCGTCAGGAGGACTCTGGGAGTCGAAATACTCCATCAGTATTGGGCATTCCGGTGGTACGGGTAGCGTTTCGCTTTGTGAGGGGAAGGTCTCGCTGCGACGTACAGAGTTTCGCGGTGGCCTCAGGGCTGCAATGCGGGTCCATGTGCGGGCTGGGTCCATATTGCCGATCCTCGCGAAACCTTCTGGTCGCACTGTGTCCTCCGGCGTCTTTTGTCTTGCCACCGCGGATGGGTCGGGTGCTAGACTGACACGGTCGTGCGATACGCGCTCAAGCTTTCGTCGCTGTTGGATAAATACAGTGGTCTCGTCGAAGCTGACCACCCGGAATGGGTCAACTGCCAATAGGAATAGCTTATGCTTGGGCTGTTTTGTGGATGTACAGAATTCTTTCCGCAGGAAAACCAGAGAACGAACCCCCATGGGTAGGGTATCCCGTCTAAGACGACCATCAACTTTGTGTTTGTACAGCCGCTGTTCGTTGTTCAGTGAGGCTTGTGAGGTGGACATGACCATGTGCAGCCACGACCGCCACTTCGTGTGCCACTATGCGGCGGAACCTCAGGCTTCTATAGTGTGCTGTGCCTTCAAATATAAGCATGGAAGCGCCCTAGAAAGCACAAGTTCGAATGGTACGAGCGTGGTAGTCTTGTGGACTTGTGCGGTGTAAGCGTATGTCAGCGACTCGTTGAACAAGTACCAATCCTTCGGATGTTCTCCAACGTAATGGCGTAGCGACGCGAGAATCGTCCTATTGAACCGATCGGCTCGTCCATTTTACTTCTAGCGATACGTTGTGGTGAACAGGTTCTCTGTTTCCAGGACCCTAGATACGTTCTCAAAAAACTTTGCCATAAACTGTGTTCCGTTGTCGGACAGTGCGCATACCAGCGGACCGTACAAGAAAATCCAATGAGTTACTAATGCCATTGCGATTGATGCGGAAGTTGCAGCCTGAAGTGGTACTCTGCGTATGGACTTTGAGAATCGATCTGCGATCGCATACAAGTATCGCTTTCCGCGCCCCGTTAGCATTAACTCTCAGAGTATGTCAATCGACAAGTCCCCCAAAGAAGCCTGGGCGCGGGTGCAGCTGCAATGACTTCGCGCTTTTGGTAAGGAACCCGCGATTTTTCGCGCATGATACGCGCCTGCGCGGGACTGCACAACAGTCCATTGCCATCGCTGGCCAATAGAAGTCTCGTCGAAGAGAGTACTATACGCGTCGACCCCTGGAGTGTCACGTGAGCATAATGTCATGGCTAAGGCGTAGTAGGAGGCCCGTCAATACCTGAGGTACCACAATTTGTTCGCGCTCGAAGGTTGTTTGCGTAAGTAGCCCTTTGGGGTCCCATAACGAGGGAACCCTCTCCCTCCGGCGAGCACTTGCGCACTGCGTGCGACAGAAGATGTACTTCATCTGCTCTCGGAGTAGTTGGCCGGGGGTTATCGTGAGGAGCGGAGCGTCGTGCTACTCGTGTATGGCTTCTCCATTTAGGTCGAAGACCTGATTGATCTGCAATGGATCCTCAATATCTTGCTCTTCGCGCTTTGCTGGGTCATGGAGGGCGAAGTACGGGATGTTTTCGTCTACTGGAACGGTAGTTTCGCCGGGCGTTACTAGCCCTAACCGGGCATCGGCCTGTATATTATGGACGCCGTCCATATAATCCACACCGAAATCACACTTGGAGACGCGAAGCCCTCGTCTCACACGGCGAGCGGAGGGGTCGGCGATTTCCAGTAGGCACCGTAACGAAGCATGGTCGTTATGGCCTGTGAAGTGTGTTCCCTGAAGGTATCGCCGTAGTGTGGTCACTGCCCGCACTACTGCTAGGCATTCCTTCTCGGTTCTCGAGAAGTACTCATCGGCGGTGTTTACGGCGCTTGACCAGGGCCGTGCCTTCTTGCGAATGTTATCATCTTGGGTTTGAAATAATGAGGCGCGAACTTAGTAATTAATTGCGAATATCTCCACTGAAAATGGCAGGCCGACTTAAGGTGACGAGAGTACGGGGGGTGAAAGTACCGCCGCGATCAGCACGTTGAATGCTTCCAATTGCGCATCGCCGAAGGGGCCAAGGGTCTTCGGCTGTGCTTTTTTCAATAGCGAATTCGAAGGTGCAGCCTGGCGTGTGTAGTTCCGTACGAACCTTCCGTACACTTTACAGAATTCAAGGAAGGGCCGAAGGTCTGACCGTGTCTTTGGATTTCGCGCCTATGTGAGGGCGGCGACGAGTGCTGTGTCGACTGGCAGTCATCCGGGACGGATAACGTGGCCCAGATATTGCGTGGTGTGCGTAAAGAAGTTGCGCCTCGCAAGTTTCAAACATACGCCCGCCTTCTGAAGTGACCTCAACATTCACTCGACGTTCGTGAAGCGAGTCCAAGGGTCTTTGCCGAAGATGACAACATCGTTAAGATAGACCAAATACGACTGCCACCTAAATCCCCCGAGGATAATATCGAGTATCCTTTGGAAGGTGGCGGGTGCATTAGTGAGCCCGAAGTGGACACGCTTGTATCTGAACAGGCCTGAGTGGCACACGAACGCGATTTTATCTTGATCCATAGGGCCGAAGGGTATCTGCCAGTAACCTGAGCTGCATTCAAGTATTGCAAACACTATGGCGTCCCCAAGGGAGTGGATACAATTGTCCATACGAGGTAGCCGATAGGTAGCACGTATCGTGACCGAGTTCAGAACTCGACAGCCGGCACAGAAGCGCGAGGAGACATCCAATTTGAGGGCGGGCACCGCTCCTATGTTTCCGGAAATGGATGTGGATGTCCACCAGAGGCACTATCAGAGGCGCGAAAGCCACATGCCGAATCGTGGACTACTATAGAAAATGATTCCTTGCCCGGTTTCAGCAAACAGTGAGTCGTATAATGAGTTGCCGGCGTCCATGTCTTCGTGGGTGAAAACAATATGGGCAGAGTTGTCCTCACCCCGCTCGCTTCTGCTCTTGAACCGAGGGTCCGTCAACAGCAGCTGAACCTAACCCTCCAGGAACTCACCCAAGTAGTCGTCGTGATGGTTGACGAGGTCATGAATATTGCAGCCGTGGACGCGGCAGTCCGACTTCATCAGGCCGAGCAACTGTGCTAGACGGTCGGTTGATGCATTCTCGTCGGGGAGCGACTCTTTCGACACCTCCTGCGCCGGTGGAGATGGGCTCATACATTTGGCTGGCTCTGGTGCCTCACGAAGGGGGTCGTTCGGCTCCGGCACTAATGGGTTCAAAGTGGATTCGAAAGCCTCACTACCTTGCCCCGTTCGACTGTGTGCCACGACATCCGCCACTTTGTTGTCCCTACTCTTCAGCCCCAACTCCATTTCCTCTTTCTACCGGGAAGACAAAGAACGAGAATGCTGCTCGGATAGTCCCACACTGGGCGTGGTGCTCGACAGTGTGACTCGCCGAAAACGACGAGGTTTTGTGTCTTCCGAACTGGCATCCGACAGCTTCGAGTCCACCTCGATAACCTCTGAACTGGCACCTTCATCTTCAGGCGCTTCAAGTTGAAGCCCCAAGGCCTGCCGGGTATCCACGCTCAAGTCCGCAAAGACCGTTTGCAAGTCGCCATTGCACTACTCAAGGCGGTCCAGATACGGCCAGTTGCTGCGGTGCTTGACATCGTACAAAGTTTCGTTCGTAACGATGGCTTGCAAAATCGACAGGAACAGAATGGTAAGCTCCGGCATTGTCGCGTCCTTCTCAGCAGTTCGGCCCCATGCTACCATACTGCTCGTAAGCCCATGTACATATGCTACCCCATTCCCTTCCAGCGTGGTCTCCTGCATTATGGATGCAAAGCCATCAGCGCGTGGCTTCGAAGGCACAAAGTGCTGAAGCCGGGGATGAGACAGAAAGCAGGGTCCGACTAGGGCCTCGCACTTCGAAAATCCTACTGCCTTCGCGAATTTCGGCCATTTCATACTTAGCGGTTATACAGCACACGCGAGACGTTTTCCGGTTTGATTTATCTTCTTCAAAACGAGTCCATTTCTTCTTTCGCGCTTAGAGTGGCATAGGTTGAAAGCGTTGGCGAACATGAGAATCTTGAGGGTTCTGGGGCGAGCAACCGAAAAGATTCCTGCCAGAACTACCTCCAGAACCTTGTTGACCTTAGAGGAAGGGACCTTGGTGCCAACAAGAAGGGACAACCCATAGATTTTCTGGCTCAAGGCCGCATCCGTGACCTCCCCAATCCTGTTGTCTTTTCGGCTCAGCAAGAGGATTGACAGCGCTACAGGCATTAGCTGCTTCTTCTGCTCGCTGCCCAACTCGCAAGAGACCGGGTCGTCCCTCTCGATAGAAGTGCGGAAGTCGCCGCCAGGGTTGCGCTGCTTGCTCTTCAATGCGGCGATTTCCTTGCTTGCCATCAAGGCCTCATTGTCTGCGGCGATGATAGAGTGCAGGAAGGCCGATATGTGGAACTTCATGAGCTCAGAATTCGCATTCAGCTTGGATGAGGAGAGGATGACAGTGAAGGCAGGCGTGCAGAAAAAGGCTATCCCGTGCCGGCTGAGATCAGTCGGCGCCATACTCACAGAGTGGTGCAGAACGAAAGAGGGAAAGAACCCCGGAGATGAGAGGGATGCAAGGAGAGAGACGCAGAGCGTCGCAAGCGAAGCAAGGGAAAAAACGTGGATCAAAGTACACGGAGGAGAGACGAGGACGAAGGAAGAAAAGAAAAGGAGATCGCGTCGATAAATTGGTATCACAAGGGTGTGAGGTGTTGTGCTGTCGGAGCAGATGTGTGCCGATTCTATTGCGGACAGGGCGGGTAGGGGCCAGGAGCATGACATGCTCACACACGCTCACGACTGTGTTCCCTGACATCAGCAACGAAAAGAGGCGCACCCTCCACGAAACCTGGAAGTATGAGTACATCATTTAGCGTGCGGGGGTGTGTCACTAGTGACAGGGCCTGAAATCTGCAGATGTGAAAACACATGGGCAGATGGATGTGCGAAACTTAACCTGAACAATAACATCCATCTGCGCTTGTATTCTCAGATGTGCAGATCTGAACCCCTGTCAATAGTGCCACTCCACTGATGTTAAAAATTTCATACATTTGAAACGTGAGATGCAGCGGCTGCGGCCTCGTCAGAATTGCTTCTTTTTGGGGTGCGACGATATTTGGCCCCCACTATGCCCGGTCAATCTCCCGTGGTCGTCGTGTCCCTAGCCCCCATTAGCTATCACGTTCTTCTCTCAGTCTGTGTATTCCCTACCGTCACCCGTCCAGACCCCTCACAGACGGATCCTCTCTCATCATCTCCCTCTTCCGCTTATAAAATCTTTCTTCCCTTCATTCCCATTGTCATCTTTTCTGGCAAGCGACGTAGTTCTGAAACGACCACTAAACTTCCCATCACGACGACTACCCGCGACTCGCTCATGTTAACCATGGAGCAGCAAGCTGCGGTACAGTTAGAGCCGGAATCGCAGCCAGCGGCGACAGTGGAGGAGTTCTGGGCAAAAGCAGGCGTGCAGCGCTCTCGGCCGGAGCCGCCACCACGCGAACGCCTCCACGAAGACGCCTGACCCCAGTTGGGCCCTGCTTCAAACCGCTCTCCAGCACCAGAGACTTCGGCTGGTGAGGAGTCCAATGTGGTGGCCGTGGAGGTCGAGGAGCAGCCGATGTCGTGTTGGACATCCTGAAAGGGTGACTGCGAGTCCACCGAGGTCTACGTGTATATTGCGCAGACCACACAGCCACAGCAAGTTCTTCGCGAAAGCACGACTGCCACCATCGACAGCCTCCTGTCCAGCATGGCTGAGCGTGGCTACAAGTACGACCTTGGCGTGATGTCCGTCGCAGAGCGACGGTATAATAATCCCTCGCTACCGGATATCGCTGACGAGTTCTTCGAGGACGGCACCGCGTTGCGCGAAGGTATGAAGTGTGCCAGGATGGAAGGCCGTCATCGCCGCCAAGCTGTCCTTAGCCTGAAACAGGATAAGGACGGTACGGCATCGGTACGTGAGCGCCTCCGCGTGCGTCTTGTCCGCCGAACGGATGGACGGGATATGACGGATAGGATAACCATGTCCGACGCGTTGCAGCCGAAAACCTCCGCCGGACAGATCCGCACCGATACGTTGTTCTTCGCCCACGTCACAGGTGTTATCCACTCCATGCAGGCTCTCGCGATATAGAATGATATGAATCCACTGGCGTTGAGTCAGAAGGGAGCTGTGGAGGTCATGACGAAGGCCATTCTGCCCCCTCCGACTATCCTATTCGCCTCCCGCCGCTACATACGCGTAGCTAAGACTTTCTTGGGGACTCAAGCCTCCGGAAATTGCCGCGCCATCTCACCTTCGACACCTCGACCTCTGATAAGCTTCGCATCAATCACCGTTATGACCAGCATAATTGCTCAGCGAGCCATCAGGTTGTAGCTCTGTTCATGACTTTTGCGTCGCGGTTTTTCAACGGCGCGGACCGCGACGGAAAGGTTAAATCTGAAGCTTTCTTCGCGTGCACGCGCCATCTTCTCCAAGTATGCCTAGTCTTGTTTGAGAAGTATGGAAGGGGGAAGAACCTTAGTTGTGACTACTTCCTTGGCATCGCGATCGCTCAATCGAAACCAGCCATAGTTTCTGGCAAAGAACTCGATGTGGACCAGATTTGTCTCTTCTCTGAGAGAAACAAAGACTTTGCAGGAGATCTGGACGAGCGCAACGAGATGCATGCTACGCGCTTCGCGAATAACGTGACTGAGCACTTTGCTCCCTAGCTTAACAAGCACGCCTCGCCGGCTGGCGTCACGACCCCAGCTGTTGGTTCTTCCGTACGCCGCTTTGCCCTCCGTATGTCTACTTCCCACGCGATTGCACTCGAGCCTGCAGTCAATACACGGAAGGGCTCTGAAGTGCTGTCCGCGACAAAAGCACTCGCCAGGGAGACAACGGCTGCCCCCTCCTCACTTCCAAATCCTCGACTTGTGGAGACTATGCGGTCGAGGAATTCTGGTGGAGTGAAAACGGAAGTGCGCCAGTCGAGACGAGGAGTCGCTGAGAAGGCCGAAGCGGCCGAGGAGGTTACGGGCCAACGTGAAGGTGCCCCTTAAATGTTCGACGAGGAGGTTCCGTGACAGCTGCCGGTTGGCACTGCGGACAAGACCGTGTTGTTCGAAGAAACATCCGACACTTGGGAAAAACTGGCAAACGTTGGCCCGCCAGATCAGAAAGAAAAGAAGTCACGGCTGTGGATGGCGAAAGACCCGCATCCCATGCTCTAGCTGCTTCTTATCCGCATACCCATTGAGTACTGGGCGCATTCGTACCTCTCCGTCAAAGATGTCGTAGCCTTGTGTCGGCTTCAGGTCTTCATGGGGAGCTAGGTGTACTTTCCCGAGCTTGAGTGTGTCGATGTACGTCCGGATTTCTGGAAGCCCAACAGGCCTCAGACACAATTCTGGAGTGACGTAGCAGGCGGGGGTAAGGAGTATGGCAAAGGATATGCATATTTCGAGAGGCGGCATAGTGAGCTTCAGCACTTCGGCTACACCTGCCTTGAGAATTTCGCTGCATCCAGCAGCACTCTGCGCAGAAACGTCGAGGCTCTGCTGTTGACGCCCACGTGGAAGCCCTTCTCTGTTAAAAAACTATTTCCGGTCATTGTAAGCACATTTAACAAGGAGAAGGCACGCGGACAGAGGCCGAGTGCGCCCTGGTGGAACCTTATTGTCAACGAGGGGGAAGACGACGGGGATGCAGCAATCTGGGAGGTGGGAATCTTCTGCTACTACAGTACACGGAGTCTGGTGATAGAAACATGCGAATCGAGGGAAGATTGGGCGTGGGCTTCGTGGAGGCGTGCGTAGCTGGACGCACCGGGTGGTCCTCTTGCTGCCTACGTCGGTTGGAGGAAGATATCTGGGAGGAAGCAGTTCATACCTAAGACGGGGGGTTAGTTTTTGGTTACTAGGAACGATTACCCGGGACAAGCCCCGCACATTGACTTTGACGAGTCATTCAAAGCGGAGACGCTGGGCTTATTCGCAATCGTGAGCGGGGAAGGGGGCATCACGTCGTGGTTTTGAGATCCTTCGCACATGTTTGCGTACGTAGAGGAGAGCAAGCAAGTGGCAGCGGCGGCGTTGTTCGAGAAAAAGAAGATGAATATGCCGCCAATCTCTGTGTTTCTCGGGCATGGGAATATCCGACACGTCGGGGCTGGGTAGAGTGACCGCATTGCAGATGAGCGGACGGTAAGGCACCATGTGTACTTTATGCCGGAAGGAAAAGGTGCGCCGGGCAACTTGTTCTACGTTCTGAGGGTGGTACTACATTTCCCGGCCGGTGAGATGGCCCGTATTAGTCTGAGGAGTACTGAAAGCGGGGAGGAATCGGACATTGGGGTTGACGGGGACGAGGCTGAGTTTCCAGACCCGGATGCGGACGGGAGTAGAACGGCACAAGAGATCAGTCCTACAGATAATGGTGTCGGTTCTGGTGAACCCGAGGATTTTAGTGCCGTGACGAAAGGTACTCACGAAGATAACATAGCTGTACGAAGAAGTGGCTCGGTAACTTCAAACAAAACAAACTGAAACACTACGTGCCAGTTCGGGAACCGGCTCCGGCGAGTAGGCCACACTATGGCCGCCGAGAAAGACTTCAGCCCAGCCGCAGGAAAGGTCGTCCAGAAGACTGGCCAATTTTGGGGTCGCTATTGCAGGATAAAGACTTTTGGGAAGTAATGAAAATTGACACTAGAAGGGTGTCACCAGTGACGGGGGCTCAGATCTAAACATGTGAGAAGACATGAGCACATCGATGTGCAAGTTTTACACTGAAGATCGACATCTATCTGCCAACATGGTTTTACATGTGCAGATCTTAGCTCCTTTCACTTGTGACACCTCACCGGGCTTTAAACTTACAAACTTTGCAACACCACGAAATACACATGTACAATTCGTCTCCAATGTGGACTCGAGGCTCAGATTGTTTCAACGCTTTGTTTGAGACGTGTAAGACCTGTTTAGCACAAGAAGTGTGTGCCTCCCGTTCTGCACGGGTCGACTGTAGCACGGCTACCTGCAAGAGTGAAGAAAAGTGTTGGCGTCTGTACCTCCCACGTACTTCTAAGGGTGGATGGCTGTACAGCGTAGGAGGGAAGTTGTTTCGTATCAAAAGGTGCTGACTCGACTGCAGGCCTGAGCCCTGCGCTGCACTCGGCAATACTTCGGCGCAAACCACGCGGTGCCAGATGTATAGAGTCATGCGCGTATTGCTAACATGTGACGGGGGGATGCACAGAGCAGGCTCTACTACAGCCAGGCACCGCGAAGGACAGAACCACTACGCGTGAGCCCTGCCGTAACTATGAACATCGTATGCTCTGCACGCACTGAACTGACGCCGTCGAGTAGCACTGGTGCCATGTGCCACGCCTTACCGCGATGGCACTTTAGAACATGTTTGCATTGCATTATGTTTACAGTTTTGTCCGAGAAGTCAGCGCAGAGTCCTGCACGCCATCTCGTGCTATACAACTTCGGAAAGATTCTGCGTGAACCGATGCAGTCGGTGTCCATGCGAGAAACAGCCGGTCTATACTCGCTCCACGGGTCGGAGTGCCACGAAAGTCAGCATTCCATGGCATTCCAAAGTGTGTGCTGTGGTTGAAAGGCCTCCTAGGCTACTGCACGCGGTGGGCCTCCGGACCCATTTCTGGAAACACAGACGCAGGAACGATGCCCACGGCGTCTGTGCTGGCTCGATTTCTCCGTCACGCAGCTCTGTGTCAACTTCCACTCGCTCCACCGCGCGCGCTTGAAAACCTGCTCTGTATGGCGCTGGTGAAGTCGGTTTAGTCACCGGGACTAGTCATATCTCCTGGGCTTCTATTTTTAACTCCCTGAAATCTGCGTTCCACAGAGTGGAGTATTCTGGAGCAGGCCCCGAAGCCGTTTGGGGTGCCGGGGATCAACGTTATCTAGGTTGATAGTGTCTAGCGAAACTGTATCATGTGAAGTGTAGTGTCCAGCGGCCGCAGCGCATGTCACATCCTGTGGGGTAACGATACCAAGAATACGATTAAACGCCTCGTCGAGGATGCCTAAAGCGTCTCGGACGCGTACATTTGTGGGCGTGACAATCGTGGGATGATGTAGTGGTGTCGCTACATTCTGGTTCTTTACCACGGTCCGGGGGAATCGGACATATTGGCAGCGAGGATACGGAAAGGAATCTGAGTTGGTACCTGTACTGCGGCATTGGTTGCCGACAGTTGTCGTCTCTCGTTGACACTTTCAACCGGCTGCAGAACCGCAAGTCCGTGACGGGCCGTAGTTACTTTCATCCAAGACTGGGAGCCTGCGGCGATTGTCACGGCCTTCCTGGCCTACAACTTCAGAGAAATCCCCGCCCCCGTCGTGGTATAGAGTATGTCTGGAGAGAGAGGTACAGCCTTTGGACACCTCTTCCTGGGCCCCCTTTTCATGAAGATCATGTATCAGCTGGAGGGCTCTACGAGCATTGACTTTGGTCGTATTGCTCCGACGGAGCGCTCGCAAAAGTCTGTCCTAAGATAGTGGCCGCCGGTAGGTACTCGTCGACGATGAAGGCCCCTTGGACGAGATGGGGCACCAGGTGGACGGTCAACCATGCGATGCATTCTACGGCAGGAGGGCAGTTACTGGCATCAGAGATGTCACGGAGCGAACCAGAGGTCATTCTGTTTTCGCATCCCGGTGTAAGTTCTGATTTTTGAATGAAGTTTGGGCCCGCGTCAGTGTCTCCGATACGCAGACAGCGCCTCAGGCGATTGCGGTCGGCAAGCATGTCGGCATAGACCTCATATTTCTTTCGGGCAAAGACCGCGACTATATACGGATGCTTGCGGTTGTGACGGCGTCGCCATGCGTGCTTGATCAACAAATACGGGCGTGTGCCATCTTGATGCTGTCTTTTCTAAGAAAGACTCTCGGGGCGAGCCCCATTTGGGTGTCGGACTCATTTGAGAACCAGGTTGTTGAGCTGCAGGCAGGGCTGAGACTTGCAGCGATGCCTTTCCGAAGTTCGAAACTCCCCTCACTAATTTTTTGACGTAAGGTTGTTCCATGCGTATGGCACAGTCCGTTGTTCATGTGACCTCTCTGGGTTTTCGGATTGCGATGCCGACATGCTGCGGATGCTTTCTTTGGCCACTGCCTTCTGTCCCGCGTACAAAGCCAAGGGCACCCATGACTTCGTATCTTGTGTTAGAGCTTCGAAGTTTTCAACTACCATGCGCCAAGCCCGTGACGGGAGCATGTAGTTGGGCGACACGTGTCCCCGCTCATAGCACTCGTGGCGGCTGAGATAACGGCGAGTGTAGGCGCGTTGTATTGGTGCCCACGACCTAGTCTTCTGATGGAACTCACCCTGCGGGTTTCTATTTTCTTACCACCCAACGCAGGTTCAAGTAGTATTCCGATCCGCGACGGAGATATGGGCAGGCTTAGTATAGTGGCTTCGGCCGGGCTGTATGGCTAACGTACCTTCGGGTTCATACTCTTCAGTCCCCGACTGGCTTGGAACCGTACTATCGTCGACAAATGCGTAAACACGTCGGTCCTGGAGCAGATTCATCGTATCGGTGTAGGCCTGGTGGTCATGTCAAATCAGCGATTTTCGCTAGCCGACGAACACTGCAGCAGTCCGACGTTGTCCTTTGGTGGCTAGCATAGTCGACCTTGCACTAGTTCCGTCCTCTTCGCGGGTTGAGCTCGAGCCCTTGCACCATCCCCTTTAGCGCGGGCAAACTGCACCACTTTGAGGAAGTGTACTCGATAATTCTTCTCGCGAAACCTCACAACAAGGGTTTCTATACTCGCGTCGAGTCCGCCAACGAACATTATAGTGACCTCACCGCCCGAGTGGACGTTTCGCCAAGGGATTGGACTTCCTCTACACGGATGCAGTATCCATCTTCTGTTTCCCCTGGCTTCTGCCAGACATCGCGGAAGTCGATGACGGCTTGATGGATGGCGTTCTTGGTTGCGTAGGAACGCAGAAGAAACCGTCTCCATCCACGAGAATATGCTATACTACATTTCCCTCGCAAAAAGGAATTCGTTTCGGACTCGAAGTGTCTCTGAGCATGGTCCTTCACGAAGTACGGCAAAACCACAAACGCCTCAGCTTCGCTCATCTCGTTCACGTCCACGTCCGCGAAGAACCTATTGAGGAAGTCGAATACGCTCTCTGCGTCTGTGCCGTGGAACGAATGCTGTGGAGGGTTTCAGTCCGTACACCCACTTTCGTCTTTGACGTTTCCCGTTGGCCTCAAAGCGCGTGTATTGGACGTATCCGCTAAGCGTTAGGTAAGGTATGGCATGGCACGGTCATATAGGGGGTAGGTCGGGCGTAACTCCTCGTGTCCTGGGAACCGTGGGCCGTTTTTCGGGATTGCAGCGTCGGTACGACGGGTACGCGTAAACCGTATCGACTGCGACGAAATTCCAGAGCAGCCTTGCGACCTGCACCTACCGTACACCCGAGATTCCAAAGACTCCGCAGAGTTGGAATTGCCAGTGCCACAGCTCCTAGAGATGCTCCCCGAGCCGGGCGCGGAAATGTCGGAGTCCGACGGATCTGGCCCGTCTACGTTCGGTTTTCACGTTCCGCGTATTCTTTACGCTGAGGATCGTTCGGACTTGCCATCTGTCCGAAACGACGAGGAGCTTCGCCTCTTCGAATTTCGCACGTGATTACCTATCTTGTGCACTGTGTGATCAACCGGACTCGGAGGGCCCGGCTTGAGGGGATGGAGTCAGTTGGCGATGCGACCAAAGTGGTCGTGGTCCTCATGCCAATGTACTTGACTATCGTCGAGGATTCTATTCGCGTCTACCCGAAGGGTCCTGATCTCTTCCAGGCTAGAGGTGGCCGTACGCTGCATCTCGTTGATCCGGCCATGTAGCTGGAGGAGCTCTACGGCCGGGAGATATACATGTGCGTTCAGGGTACCTTGGAGGTTGTCGAATGTATCTTGTACTCTGGAGGCTTCCTCGAATACGGAACCTTTGAGGTCCTCCTGCAGCTGGTCCATGGAGTCCTGGTGTGTAGATGGGATCGCGAAATCCATCGCGATAGTCGCATCGGAATTAAATAGCATGGCTGGGACCTCGGCCTCGTCTACCTGACTCGCTAGAGTAGGCATCGGAACGGTCCCGCAATGGGCCAAGCATCCAGGTCGAGAACGAGCCTTCTGGCGTGTTAGCAATGCCGAGGGCACGAAGGGCTTTCTAGTATTACTGCATCGACAGGACGGCATCGTCAGTTGTATTTGTGTTTCGGAATAATCGAGAGGATGACTTTGTAGGTGCAAAGACGAAATGTAGCGCAAAGCACCATACGCAACTCCGGCCTATGGCTAGCTACAGCAGCGTAAGTGGCTGGTGCTATACAGAGAACCACGGCACGACCAGTGCTCGAGACCGGGTGTATTAACCAAGGTATATAGGGGTTGCTAGTATCCAGAGGACGTTTTGGCTGAGAACACCAAGAGCGAGGTGGTACTGAGACGCGAGGCAGCCCTCCGGGCGGGGGTTTTAAGACCGCAGTGCATAACGTGTGGGGGAAATTTGGTTGGAATTAAAAGAGCAACAAGGTGGACGATGTCGGGAAGTCGGACGATGGAGATGGAAATAGAAATAGGTAGGAGACAAGTACCCGAAGCTAGGGGATATAAAGGAAAAACGGAATGAGCGCAAACGCTACTTCCGACAAGCAACTACGATGGAGCTTGCCTTAGACCATAGCCAAAAAGCTAGGGAAACGATTAGCTTGCTGAAAAGAAGTTGGTCGCAAAAAATAGAGCCAAACCACCGTACCTTTGATGTTAGAGATGATTTGTCTGACTTAGCCTATGTACAATGTGGAAAGTGGTGGCGCTCGTAATAAGCGCCGGAGTAAATAACAACCAGTCGACAGGCTAATGCGCCGGCGGCAGTGCAGCGATAAGTAAATACGCAAAAAATACACACCCTGTCAGCAGTACACGTACGTGCGACTGGTGTACTGCAAAGAAGGTAGTGTAGCGCAGCAGCCGGATTACAGTACCCTGTAGTACCGCACTGTCTGCAGTTACGCCTACTTCATTTTACTGTATGTAATCTAAGTCATACTAGCCATCTCCGACATTAAAGGTACGGGGGTTTGGTTCTACGTTTTGTGCCCATCCTATCTTCAGCGGTCTAATCCTCCGACGAGCCTTTTGGGTACCATCAAAAGCAACCTCCTCAGTACTTGTTTGTCCGACCGTAGCGTTTGCGCTTGTTCCTTTTTTCTTTTACATTGCCTAGCTTCGGCTAATCTTCCCGTACGTATCACTGTCTTTCTCTCCCATGTTCCAGGTCCCTACATCCTCCACCTCCTTTCTCTTTTCAACCCGGCCGACTTTCCCCCACGCGTTACGGCCTGTGGCCTTGCAACCCGCATTATAAGGGCCGTCTGGCGTGGCTCTATCACCCCGCTCTTTGAGCTCTCGGTTACCATATCCTCTGCATTCAAAAAACCTTGATATCCTTCGGATAAAACACTCAGTCTCGAACAACTGTGGTGTCTTGGTTCTCTGTGTAGCATCGGGCACTTACTGACCTGGGTTGAATGGCAAGCAAACAGAAATCCGCAGGGTGAGTTCCAGAAGAACACCAGGTCGTGGGCACCAGTACAACACGCCGACACTCGCCCCTATCTCATGTGCCACGAGTGCTATGAGCGGGGACACGTGCCACCCAACTGCGTCCTCTTGTCAGAGGCTCGGCGCACAGTAGTTCAAAACTACGAAGCTTTAGCACCAGCTGAGAAGGCTTCGGGGCCGTTGGCATCGCACGCGCGAGACAATGCAGCGGCCGGAGAAAGTCCCCGCGGCACCTCGATATCGCAATCCGAGAACCAAGAGGGTTCGCAGGCACGTAAGGCTGTGCCCTACTCACGCAATGACCTTACGTCAAAGAAAGAAGAAGCGGAGTTCGCAATTGCGGAAAAGCGCGGCTGCAAGTCCAAGCCCCGCATGGCGCTCAACATCCCTTCTCCCGAAATGAGTCCGACAACCCGACGGGGTTTGCTACGAGAGTTTTTATAGGAAAGATGCGCAACAAGATGGTACACGCCAGCATCATGCCACTCAAGCGCTCATGACAACGCCGTCACAACGTCAAGCACCCGTATTGAGTTCTGGTTCTAGTTGGGAGGAACTATGGTGTCTATGCCCACGTATGTGCCGACCACAATCACCTGAAGCACTGTCTGTGCGTCCAAGATACTGGCGCCGGGCCAAACATCATTCAAAAATCGGAACTCCCACCGGGGTGCAAAAATAGAATGACCTTTGGTCCGCTCCCCGAGATCTGTAACGCCAATAACCGCCCTTCGACCGTCGAAGGCATTGCATCGCTGGTTGGCCATCCTGGGCCTCATCTTGTCCGAGTGGACTTCATCGTCGGCGAGGAACTACCGGCCGCCACCATCTTCCGTGTAAACTCTCCCGAGCGCCTCGTTGCAGCAGTAAGACCGAAGTCAACGCTTGTAAAGCGCTCCAAGTGATCCACGATCCCCATCACACGAAGGCCCCAACAGAGGGGTCGAAAGGCTGCGCCTCTCCCACCAGACATGCTCTATACCGCGACGGGAGGGAAGGTCTCACCGAAGGTGGAGGCTGGGAAGGCCGTGACAATCCAGGGAAGTTCCCAGCCCTGGATTAAAGTAACCACGGCCCGTTACGAACTTGCGGTTCCACAGCCAGTCAAAAGTCTTTCCGACAGGCGACAACTGTTGTCAACCAGCATGTGGTACAGGGACAACCTCAAGTTCCTTTCTCAATCCTCGTTGTCAACATGTCCGATGCCGCCGAGCGGGTGGCACAGAACAAAGTCGTAGGGATATTGCTTCCCCATCTTAGGTCTGGTACGCCCACAAATCTAAGCGTCGGAGACGCTCTAGGCAGCCCCGGGGAGGAATTAAACTCCATCCTTGGTATCGTTACCGCACAGGATGTGACGTGCGCTGCGGCCGCCGGACACTAGACCTCACATGATACAGTTTCGCTAGACACTATCGAAATAGATCACATCGATTCTTGGCACCGCGAGCGGCCTCGAACCCTCCTCCATAGATGCTTCACCATGTGGGACGGAGATCTTGGGGAGCTTAATGCGACTGAACACGAGATACGACTAGTCCCAGTGACCAACCTAATTGCATCAGCGCCCCACAGAGCGGGCCGAAAAGCGCGCGCAGCTGAGCAAGAGGAGGTCGACAGTATGCTGCGTGACGGAGTAATCGAACCCGCACAGTCGCCCTCCGCGTCGCCCGTGGTGCTGGTCCCCAATTTGCATGGCTCCATGTGCTTCTGTGTCGAATACCGATGTCCTTACTTGGTCAAGATACGTGACTCATACGCACTACCTCGTATAGACGAGTGTACCGGCTCCCTTACGGACGCCAAAGTGTCCACAACACTTGATTGTAAATGAGGGTACCGGCGAATACCCCCCGATCCAAAGGATAAAGATAAAATTGCGTCCGTGTGGCAACCTGGCCTGCTCTAATACAGGTGTAGGCCCTTTGGGCTCAGTAATGCACCCGCCACCTTCCGAAGGACACTCGATAGTATTCTCGAGGAAATTAAGTAGTAGTCGTGATTGGTCTATCTTGCCGATGTAACCATCTTCAACGAAGACTCTGAGAGCGTCCTCACGAACGTCGAGCCCATCTTGTCATCGCTCCAGAAGACGGGCGTGTCCTTAAAACCTGACAAATGCAACTTCTTCACGGACACCGTGCATTTTCTTGGCCGCATTATCCGTCCCGGATCACTGGCAGTGGACATAGCACGTATCGCCGTACTCACACAAGCGCAACGCCCGAATACACAGTCAAAGCATAGGTCCTTACTCGGACTCTGTAACGTGTCCAGAAAGTTCGTACCAAACTACGCATACCGAGCTGCGCTTTCGAATGGGCTACTGAGAATGGGGCAACCCAAGAGGCTTGACCCGTTCGGAGATGCGCCAGTTCAAGAATTCAACGTACTGATCGTGGCGGTAACGGCAACGCCTGTACTCTCGTTACCTAAGGTCGGCCTGCCATTTTCAGTGGATACACACGCAAGTAGTTACCAAGTTGGCTGGGCATTACTTCCAACCCACAAGGGTAGCATCTCAAAGTCCGCAGGGAACTGGTCACGCTCTCTAAGAGCTGCCGAAAAGAACTGTTTGGTAGCCGAGAAGGAGTGCCTAGCAGTAGTGTCGGCAGTTGCCACACTACGCTGCTACCTCCAGTGTACACACTTCACAATGCACGCCGACCATGCTTCGCTACGATGGCTCATAGAAATCGCGGACCACCTAGGTCGCCTTATGAGATGGACTCTTTGACTCTCCGAGGATGATTTCCATGCGGAGTATATGAAGGGCGTCCATAATATCCATGCCGATGCCCTGCCACAGCTAGCCCCGGTCGGCGAGACTACCATTATAGTAGACGAAAACATTCCATGCTTCACCCTACGCGACGCAATAAATCGCAACAAGCAAGACCCTGAGGATCCATAGGAGACCGATCGGGTATTTGCCCTGAACGAACAAGCCACAAACGAGTGGCAGAACCCTCCGCTTCTTGCAATAACGACCCAAGAATTCCTCCGAGAGGAGATCAAAGTTATCTTCTGTTGCACGCAGTTCCCCAGTCTTCACAGGGTGGAGACGGTTCTATTCTTCGTAGATTCCGAAGGGATGCTTTGGCGAACAGCCCCGAAGCAGGAAAAAATTGTAGTACTTTCGGTCCTCAGGGGCCTGCTGCTACGCCTCCGCCATTACAATATGGTCACGTGAGATCGCTGGGGGTCGACGCCTACACTATTCTCTTTGACAAGAGTTCTGTTGGCCGGCGGTAGCAATTGGGTGATACGCCCTCGCGCGCGGATGTGTACCGTGCCCGAAAAAGTGCCTCCTCCTCCTAAAACGCGCAAAGGCATTGAAGCTGTTCCTCGACCATACTCATTTCGGGGTCGTTTCGATTGGTAAAGTTGGAGAGTTAATACTAACGGGGCGCGGGAGCCGAAACTTGCTACTCATCGCAGATCAATTTTCGAAGCCCATACGCACAGAGCTACTTATGACTGTAACAGCGGCATCAATCGCAATGGCATTCGTTACCACTCAGGTCTTTGTGTACGGTCCGCCGGTATACTTCCTATCCCACAAACGAACACAGTTCATGGCGAAGTTCGTTCGGAACGTATCTATGATCCTAGGGACCGAGAACCTGTTCACCAACACGTACCACCCGCAGTGCAATGGCTGCGCCGAACGGTTCAACGGAGCGATTCTCGCGGTGCTACAACGTTGCGTTGCAGAACATGAAAAGGAACAAAACTTGTTCAGCGATGAGCTTACATACGCTTACAACACACAAGTCCACAGGACTACAACGCACACGCATTTCGAGCATTTGCTTTCTAGGGCCCCGCCAAGCTTAGCTTTGAACCCACAGCCCGAAGAAGCCTGC
>JAUKWC010049497.1:0-43978 GCA_032356245.1 Endocladia muricata | reverse complement strand
CGGAGTAAAGCGGAGCGAGTGCTGCCGACCGGGAAGGACGGAAAGGCTGCAGCTTGGACAGGATCGACAGGCGGGGAGGAGGACGGGCGGGTGGAACGGGAGGGGACACCTGGATTTCTGAGAGAGGTGTGGCAGGGAGTGGAGTGCATGTAAGCTTGGAGAAGGGGGTGCGGAGACGTGCGGGAAAGGGAGGGAGTGTATGAAGGACGGTGAGTGCGCGAGGGGGATGTGGTTCGCGCGGGCGGGTTGTGTGGTATATGGTGCGGTTATGTTTGGAAACGTCAGGAATGGGGGAGGGGGGTGGGACGGGAGGGTGGCGACGGTTGGTGGGACGGTGAATGCAGTTTCCGTGGGCGTGTTGCGGAGGGAGGCAGGACGTCGGGCGTCGATAACGTAGGATGCAAGGATTAGGCTGCTGTGTGGAATGCCTTTCCTGTCCGGTGTTGCGGGCATCCACAGGCATAAACGCAGCCGTTACGACGTGGTGAATGGTGCGCAAGGGGGCCTGGTTACATCACTACGAATGTATCCGCGGCAGGCTCTGGTCCTGAATGGCTTTCCCAAAGTCAGGCAACTTGATCGCGACGGCCGTCGTGTCCCATGTTCTGATGCCGTCGTGTCCCAGGGCAAAGCCTCTTGCATGCGCAAATTTGTTCAGGTCACATCCACCCGGAAACCCCGGTGTTGATCGCACAAGGCGCTTGTGTTTGGCGTCAGCCTCAGCTTGGACGGCACATGTCCTCACTGCGGGGTGTTGGTAGATTCGGGGTGTCCACCTCCACCGCCCGATAGCTGCAGAATCTGCGCGTTTGTTTGATATGCGCCAGTGTGTCAAGGTGCAGGAAGTGTTACATCTTATAAAAACAGCCAACCTCCCCTACACTAGTTTATACTCATACCTGAACAGGATGCCTCATGTCCCATGGTCCATCCATCACACCACGTATTCAGCAGCCAAGGCCTCGCTCGCTACTGCTCAGCGCGTAGCTACTTTCTGGGATCTGCAGCATTGGGCATCCTTGTTGGACTGGGCAAAGTCACAGAGTGAGTTCTTGCCAAGAATGACATCGGCACAGCATTCACAAATACAATCACATGTGTAAACGCTACACATACTCGGCCTTCAATGGACGACCCCCCTTCGTTGAGGGGACTGCATAGAAACAGGTTTTGAGGTCCTCTCGTGTGACTACTCTGCTGGTGAAACAAGAAAATGAGTGCTCCACGTTCTGTCCGTTCCGAACGAACCCAGTTTCGTCGAAGGAATCACTTGCAGACGAATTCCTCTGCCGGGAAGAATCCCTACGCTCACCTGCTGCACAACTCTGGGAATGGCGCTGTGTTCAAACTGATTCGGAATTTGTGATGATTTATACAGACACGCCCGCACTACTTCTTCAACGGATTTGAAATGATACATTTACACTAGCCAGCTCCTCCGGTTGACTTCACCTCCTGCCTACCTCTCAGTTTGACTACAGCAAGTTCATAGATACATACGCTCGGCAACAGCGATGCAATCACGACGCGAGAACGATGCGACTGGCCCCGTTTTTACCCACATTCGGGGTTGCTTTACTCACGATCTTCATTCTCCCCAGACTTCTTCAATCGGAATTCTGATATGGGTGGCAGAAACGAACGAATGCCCATACGATCGCTGGCCCAGATCACCAAACGTCTCACGATTTTCCTGGCCCATGAAGGAACTCCGAGCTTCGAGACTCAGGTCAACATCTAGAAGGGGAACACGAGGACTGTCGGATCGGAATGCCGAATGACCCACCCTCGTCGTTTTGTCTTGTTTGTCTGACTCTATATATATTACGCTGGAGTCTTTTCAATGAAGTCCGTTTTGCAGTTCAGGATCTATGGCCGCGTGCAACACGACCGACACTGGCACGTCGATCGATTGCAAGATACCAGTAAGATCCCAACACATTCGCCTATTCTCGTGAATGCAAAGCAAGAGAATAGCTTTTCTTTTCGCGTGTGCGCACAGTACACACTGGGCCTGAATTCTGCGGTGGAAAATTGGTATCGAGCAAGTACTTCTTTACGTTTCCGAGTTTCCGTTGTCAATGCATCATTCTAAAATTGGAGCAGCTAGACTAAGACAATTTCCCGTAACCTCTGCCCGTGTCTTCGCCCCTTTTTCTCTGTGGACTAGGGGGGTACGAGCAAACTTGGGGCGAAGAGAGGTGCCGGCTGTATCACTGAAAGGTTCCTACCTGTCTTCACCCGACTGAATAGTGTAATGTGATGTGGGGACAAGCTAATGTGTTGACCTCATACATTCATGTCTTGCCGTTTCAAGCTCTGGACTCGTTGCTAAAAACCTGACCGAAAACCCCGTTTTTAACTTCACCGTCCTAAAACGTCCACTAATCGTATTGCTAGGGTTTTCACGCACCATGAAGTGTTTCATACATTTTCGCAGAGCAGCAAGTTCCGTTCCTATTTCCATTCTGCAGTACAGGGGGCGTCGTAGCAGCCAGTTTAGTATGAAATAACAATTACGTCGTGCTCTCGACACTGCAGAACTTGTTCGCAGAAAGTCTGCTCTTCTACCCTCAGCGGTCCATCGCTTTACGTTCTGAAACCTTTCAAGGTACCCCCTATTACGTGCTGTACATCAGTCTGTCAAATGATAAACTCCAGGCAGGGGCTGAGCAGATATATCTTACCTTCCACCAGGGCTTGTTTACAAAGCGGCAGAACGCGAAAAATTGCCCACAGAGTGAACAGAGTTCGACATCTTCGAGCCGATGCTCTTCGTAATTTCGAATAGCTTAATTTTGTTCGAAACACATAAACTGTGCAGCATTCACGTCCAAGGCTGACATGTTCGTTACCCTGTACAACTAAATTGCATACACAGCGGGTGCATTATGAATTCCCTCTTGCTTTCGCAACACCCCTGGCAGAGAAAGGGAGAAAGCCTTCTGAAGAGTAGTTTCTCTAAACATTAAACATCTATAATGTGAACTCGCCTACAAATTCGCTGGGATAAGCAACAAACCCGATTATTAGCGTCATAACGCAACATCGTACGTGCATTAGGGAAGCGGCGAATTTGACCGGTTGTATCCGTACACATAGAATGTCTTCTCTGTCTGGCGACCGAAATAAGGGCATGGCCTCTCACAATCCCTCTTCCGAAAAGAATCGTGGTTTACTGTTCACTTCAGGGTCGAACAGGAGGAAACCATACGTATTCGAAGAGATGACTACTGTTACTTGGTCCAACTATCTGTGCAGATTTTTGATCAAGTCGTCGAGTATAATTGCAAATGACTCGCCGTGAATATTTTTCGTGTACGGGAATACAAAAATACGAACAGCAGTGAAGTAGTCAAGAACGGAATGAATTTGTATCACATCGATGGTGCTCCAGAGTACGTGTAGAATGGGGCAGAGAGCTTTATTGGCGACAAACTTTAAAGCAAGAAAATATTATAATGAGACAAGAGCATTCTCTTCATTGTCTTGAATTGACTTCTATTGGTGGAATTGTAGGAACAAGAGCAGAGTTTGTACTACTGCTGAGATAAGCCGTCCAGGTTTCAGTTGACAAGCTCTTGCATCATGACCACAGAACGAGTGGGTTTACACTGCAGCCCTGAAACCTATTGACTGCTTGTAGTGACCGCAAAGCACAAAACTCTCTGTGATCAGTCTTTCAATGCAGCCTTCGAAGGCCCTTCGAAGATACATGTAACGCAAATCCAAACACAGCCGCCCGAAGAAGTATGTACCTTCGTGGTTCAAGTTCTACTATCTTCATTCCCGTCTGCATACGCTATGATTTAACAATGTTCGTGTCTGGAGCATGATGAATTAAACTTGACTGCCCTTCGAAATCAACATACATATTTTTCCTGATTTCTGGTGTCTCACCAGCCTGGCTGCAAAGTTTTAAAACCTAAAGTGATCTGGTAGACAGGGTTTAAAGTTATGCAGCGGTGCCTGGATAAGAACTTTCTAAAGGCTCTCCCACAACGGGCCATTTCATACCTTGCGCCCGCAGTATCGCACGTACAAATTCACACATCAAAATTCACCTTTCTCATTTGCACGTCTCGCGGTGGGGCCATGCCAGTTTTACTCTCCCTAATCTCATTCTTAACGTGCTGTTCCATCGTTATGTGCTGGGCCCAAATGTAGTCAGTCGCTACTGGAGTGGGGAATCCCTTCAACGTGGGACTATCGCTTTTTGAGGGCGGTGTCCAAGGCTGAAACAGCCGCTAACAAAAGTGACTCTGGATTGTCGAGAAATAGTGCGTGTCATGACGTGGATAAGTGGTTTGATGGGTGAATGATTTGTCTCGACAAAGATATGAACGGCAGACCTCAAAATTCAATGTTTGGGCGTCATACTCCGCAATACTTTTCTATGTAGCAGTTTTTTAGACGATTCCAAAATATTGCCGGACCTAGTTGTCCTTGTGCAGACACCTGTTTTTGCCAGGATTGTTTCCGCCCTACCATGTTCTGTCCCATTTGCTTGCTTGTCCCACTCAACGATCAGGGCAGTTTCCAAAACTTCTTACGTAGACATAGGGCTGGGACAGAGCCGACTGCTCAAATTCTGGTCCTTTCGATTTTGGCATAATGCAAACTGAGTGCATGGACACAATATCGTGTTTGCACGAAAGTACACACCTCTTCTCGGTGTCCAATATGGGACTGGGCAGGGCAGCCTTCACCGAACAAATCAGAAAAAACCATCAGTACGTGTGATGGTGAGCGTTCAGATGCAATGAACCAATCCTGTACTGCTACTTGATCCCAGAGACGCACGCTAGCCGTGCTTGAGCATGCGAACACTTACTTGCTGCATGAAGAGTAATCGAAGCATTCAACTCTATGAATTATATGCAATTTGGTCGCAAGTTGAGCAGGCCGCGGCGATGCCATGCTCAGAAGTGGCTCAACATATATTACTAAAGCTACAACTAAATTGTCGTTCGTTAAGAGAAATAGGATCCTGCAGATGCGAAAACGCTCGTGAAGGCAGTCGTGACACGTGAACTATGATTTCTCGAACCAAGCGAGATGCAGTCAAGGAGCGGGGGTCGAGCTTCGAACGGGAAAGACACGTATGCGGAAAACCCATATTTGGATATTGTGTACGAATGAATGGAAGCAGATGTGAAGCAAAGCGAATCCGCGTCCGGCGTTGTGACTCAAAAATTCGACCATGAACATATCAAAAGTGCAAAGCCCCTCACTCAAGGACGCTTCGCTCTGCATAATGCGCTGGGACTGAGCGAAGAGAGGGACATAGTTCGAAGCGGGACAGGTAAATATACACATGGGACACGGAGCGAGCGAGCGAGGCTGTTTCAATTTATTTTCTTGGTATTATACCGTTGTGGACCTCGTCGTACGCAATCATACGGAGAATCATCCCAATTGATCTGTGCTTGGTTGGAAACATTCAGTTAGCATGAGCTATTGCCGTACGTTGATGGTGCTCCTCGTTCAATATTAGATGCAGCCGGCTTAAACCAATGCAATTTACCCTTTGTTTACAAATCCTTTTCGTCATTCGCGTTCTGAGCATCCTTATTTGTCTACAATTCAATAGTCAAAGCAGACTTTCGTGAAGAGAACCACGGCGCTTTCTGTTCTGGACGGCAAACTTTTGATTCTGTTCAATATCTTAGGTTTGAAATGGCCCTTCACATAAATCGAGTACCCTTCTCTCAACAATCGAAGGGGCTATAATAAAAATGCTCGTTTGAGGACTGCGAAGTCTTGTCTCAACCCAACAAAAGCCGAGGAATGTAGCTCAATACACTCTTCTCTGTGCGTACCTGAATACGCTAGATCTGTATCACGCATCTTACTCATATGATGCATTAGCCTGTCCCATTCCGCCCGCCTAAACTTCGCAAGACCATTCCATCTTATTGAATCGATTAGTCGAAACCTCGTACACATAGAGGGCAAGGTGCACATGATAACATTAACAGCTTGTGTCTGATAGCTTATAATTTTGTAGACAGCTAGAGTGAATCTCTTTCGCATTGATTCTCTCCCACACCACTTGCTGAGATCAAGTCTTCCGCCACCGCTTTGATCTCATAACCGGCTCGTACATGTTCCATGGCAAAGGTTAAGTTACAGTCCCTTCTCGTTGCATCCAGACTACCTGCTATAATCTGTTCGGCGCAATTCTGCCTTGCCCACTGGATCGCGGCTCTCGCGGAACCATTGGTCGGCGCCCATGGTCGGAGATGAAACATCCCCGATCTAGAACAGGTGAGTCATCGATAGGTATTTGAAGCAGCGACGCGCTCCTCGTGGCATACTTAACTATCTTAGTAACCCCTGTCTCTGGCGAAGTTTTGGCATTGCGATTCGTGGCTTGATCTCATCCTCCCCGTCCCACGAGAAAAATCGTATCCTTGTCCCTGGAGTTCAAGAATTTGCTGAGAATCTAATTGCCATCATCCAACTCTTTTGTTCAAGTTCTCGTGTGATTTCGCAAGAGTGCTCTACCTTGTTTTGTCGGCAAATCCCTAGATATGGCGTTGCGTATGAGCTTCATGCGGGTTGTCACACTCCTGAGCCTGCTCTTCGCCTCTGGGTTCGGAATGCTGCCGGACGTTAATAGAGGAATTGGCTGCCGGTGCCAGAAATCTTCATTTGAGAAAAATTACTTCGGATCATATGCCGTCATACGTGGTACTGTTCTGTCCATGACTATCTCTTGCCGTCTTTGCCCCATAGTATCTGATCGCACGAATGCTATCCGAACGTACCGCATATACGTGAACACTCGCTATAGAGGAGCTTGGCTTCCGAGCGTAATCGTGGCGCAGGCTATGGAGAATATCGACTACTGCGGCGTCAGACTGGTAACTGGCCAGACTTACATGCTCAACTTATCAGACCCGAAACTAATATCAAAAGCCAGCCATTACAGACAAGGACAATTTGTATTAATGGCCTGTCAGTTTCACTGGAGTTGGGATAAGCTCCCTAACGATAAGCGAGTGTTCCTGGCTGCCCAGCAAGCCAAGAATAGAGTTTTAATCAGCGACAGGAACGAGGATAACAAAAAGAGGAACAGCCAGGATCAAGTTGCGAAGATGCAGTGGAAGTGAAAAATGAATGTCCATCATCTTCCGATTTTACACTACCCCGAGTGACTAACCGCCTTGTCGCTGGCTTGGTTCGCTCTTTACCGGGGATGTTTTTGGGACCGATTTCCTCTCCTGCGGGGCAGCATCTTGACTTTGCTCATATGACAATTGAAGAGCTCATTGTCGCCTTGATATTGTCTAGGAAATGGCGTAAATGCAAATCATAGACGTGAGATACTCTCGTTAACAATATCACAGCCTCTTTGGAATTTTTTCCGACAAAGATATAGAAATTGAATGAGTGAGCGTCCTCACGGACTGGTGCGTCCACCACAATTGCCAGTAAAGTAAAGGCGAGGATACCTCGATTTGGCGCTGTGCCTCACTTTCAGCAAATCGCAAGAACCCATTTCGGCGCACTAGCTCGAATCGAATTCAAAGCGACAACCGTTTCAAATTGACATTATGAATTTGGGACGTGCAAGAATGATGGTTGCGCGCGAACGTTCCAGAAAATTGTCGCACCGGCAGAGAACGAATGGGCATGAAAAATGCCAATATCTCGGCTGTTGAAAGCTTAAACTTGCTCTCCTGACTTGGAGAATTAGCCATTGCACTCCTGTCGTTTAGTGCTCTGCTCCTCACTGTTTTTGTAGGTACAGAAACTATTCTGAATAGTCATGGATTTGCAATTGTGCTCTGCTCAGAAAGAACTCTTATCGGGTCACGCGGACCGTAACACACGGGGCGTTCCGCTGGGAGTCGGCAAGGTTTACATGGAAGCGTTTAAGGTGAAGGGTTGCTCATGTTTGTCGAGCCACGCGATGCAGATATTCAACGGAAGATTTGCGACAGTTGCAGACAGTACGATTGGAGTCTGGCGTTGTACTTCGTGTCACTTTTTGGTGCCGTCACCATATTGTTCGTGAAGCTAAACATCACGGCCACATTTTGCCCATTTTTCATGACGTAAATAAGGAGCTGTGGGGCTTTACCGCGAAAACAATTGCATGATATCTCCGGTCTCGTGCGTGCAAGCTTGTTTCTTTGTTACTGCATTAGTAACAACCCATGGGAAACATACAGCTCCAAGACATGTACAGCTAATGTATGACAACAGAACTGGCAAAACTTTGAAACGATTCTCGCAATGTATGGAGATGTCGCTCTTGTCCTAATCAGCATGCGCATGGATTTACTGAGGGAAGGAACGAGAGTGGGAGGGAGCGCGATATACACAGTGAAATGTTACCCGAGGAACATATGACGCCCCTGCTCATGCCACGACAACGTCTCAGGTCTTCCAAGATGCATGGCGAGGTGGAGACTGTCAAGGCTTAAGACATTCCCGGAGATTTGCGAAGAGAGCGCAGCCTGCAACGAATCGAACTCATCGACGAAGTTCTTCCATTGTGTACATATTCGCATCAAGCAGAGCTCTTGGTGATGGGTATGTGTGTGTCAATATTTACAGCGTCACCCCGAGCACATGGCTTGTACGCCGTCGCGAGAGAGATCAGCCCGCGGCTGCGGTCACATGTTAAGGAAGCAGAGCACAATGCGCTCCAAATCCCCAGACCACAACTCAGCTCCATCCGCGACATGACAGGCAGTGTACGGTGCACAGTGAGTTGCAACCTCACACGTCCCTGCTTCACGTTCGTATCTGTGCTTGCGAGAAACATCATAATCATCACCCCCAACTCCTCGACATTACTGCACACCTCAATTGTCGCGCACATTAAATCCACAATCCAAACACATCGTCTATAACGGCCCTCGACACGGGCGCATTCACAGCCCCCGACGGACGACGAGCGGTATAAGACACCACAATCCCGTCTCTCTTCGTCCACCCCTGCACTCTTCACGTTTCCCTGCTCATCCCTCTTCACTCATGCACTAAACCTCTGTTCTCTCTCGAGATTTGGCTTCTCTCGTTCGCCATCGACTGTGTGCACATCTATATCCATGCTGGCTGCATCGGGCAGACTCCACCTCCGATCCGATTCGCGTACGCAACACTATATTTGCTTCTCATGTCGTACCGCGACCATCGGTACTACGTCTCCTTTGCCCATCTCCTATGTTCACTTGCAACGCATCCTCCGCTGCATCCGATCATCAAACTGGACACTACGAGATCAAGGCCAGCAAGTCCTCCCCCTACCCCCCCCGGTGTCGCATTCGCCATTTTGCATCTTTGTCCCCTGTCCAGATTCTCAACCTCACAACGTGTGGGAAACCTATTCCAAACCCCTCCATCTCGCCGTGCAACACATTTCTCCCGAGACGCTGGCAGTGCACTGCCTGCACCAGTGACCAGAACATCAACTTGCTCCCTAGTGCAAGAAACTCGATCCTGCACTCTCTCCTGCCCCCGCCCCCCTTCCTCCATCTCGAAGTAAACCTTGAAGGCATCACGAAGCGAGATGCAGGCGCTGCACGTCCATACTTGTTTCCAACTCACCAACTGTTACGGCCCATATGCATGCCTCCTTCTTGCTCCATTCACGTTCTCTATTCTCCACCCGCCCCGAGCACTAAACCCGGTGCTTCATGAACATTCTCTATTACACTGCAACCCCCGCTCTCTCTCTCTCCACTACTCACGTTTCTCCCTCGCTTTCCATACCCACAGTGTCTATCTGCATCGCCCCTTCTTTTTCCCTGTACATTCTCACCCCCACCCCCCCCCCTCACCGCCAACCCGATACCTCCCCTCTCCATTTGCTCGAGAACCACCCCACCCGTCCACCTCCCTCACTTACCCCCACCGCACATCTCTCCCGATCCCGCACAGAGCCACCGACCCCCACCCGCCACCACCTGAAACCTGATCTAGCATCTTGTGCAAGGGCGTGTGCCAGGCGGTGCGAGAGTGGCAGGGCGGACAAAATGAGTAGATAGGCCCTGCCCTGTGACTGGCTACCACGCACACGCGCACTCGCACGGCCGCGGTTGGTGGACCGGCGCGCTGGCGAACAGTGAGTGATGCGCTCGCCATGCGCGCGCCACCCCTCCGCACATCTCGTCTCGCGGCGGGGATTGGTTGAGGGCGTGTCTCAAAGGCTCCGAAATGATCACTCTGCGCGGCCCTTCACATAGAGTTTGTATGTGTAGAGGAGGGGGAATGTCTGTATGAGGGATGCATGAGGTTGGCGTTGTGGATCGTACCGCCGCCGGATTCAGAATGTTCGAGAAACAGATCGCGCAAACATGTAGCGACGCCTGGCCATACGGAGGCAGTCAGATTTGGCGACCGGGACGTATCAGACAATGAACGTGCCACTTTGCGCTGCCGCTGTGCACACGGAACTCGGATGCCAACTCGAGGCTGTGTAGTGGCGCTGCATGGAGTTGGCGCGGCGCGGCGCGCCCTTCAGCAGACCTTGAGAGCCGATGGAAAGTCAGAGCGCGTGTGCTTCGCTCTCTGGAACAGCACCCGCAGGACTCGAGACCTAGACAAACTACGACAAACGTGCCACGGGTCCATCTCGTCCCTGCGACAATGCTACGCACACGTAGCGGCGGCAAAGCCCACAGCGATATCCTCGAAAACTGATGGGCAGTCGGCGATCAGCCGAGAACGCCGATCGCTACTTGCCTGGGCGAGCGCTTGCTACCTTCATCTCACCGTCAGATCGCATTGACCGCACGTTGCTCACTCGCTGTCACCACCTCGCACCACCACAACCCGCCCCATTTTGCTCCTCGCACGCGTGCCATTCCTCGCCGGCACTCACGCCAACGCCCAGGGCACGCAAGGCAGTTGCCTCCCACGACCGGATACACCTGCTGCGACGAACTATCGACATTCCAAAGGGGAAATGGTCCTTGTGGCATAGGTTCCCCTTCCCCCCCGCGTCTTCCCTCACCGACCAGTCACACGTGTGCTCCAGTATTCCCTCGCACGCGGCCTTCACGCGCTCTGCCGCTCTGCCGCTCTGCCGCCGCATCATCCCTACCTTCACCCACACTTTGCACCGCACATCCTATTTCTCTCCACTGCGCGGGCTCATTGGGGGGCAGAGGTGGGCGTGCCGGAATGAAGCGCGGATCGGCTTGCATTTCTATATTGGTCACAGAATATGGGTCAGGGCCGTAGTCACAGTGAAGCCAAAACTAGGGTACAGTACTGCAGTACAGGTGTCCCATACTGGAATGTAAGGATATGACCGCTACTGTCAATAGAAGGCTTCGAAACACTTGTACTTGACGACTATTACAGTAGAGTCCGTGCTGGCACAGCTTCTTTCGCAAAAGGTGTACAGTATGTAGTGAGTCCACCTATCCGGGGTGCGGAATCGATGTGGGTGATAGAACAGAAGATTATGGGAAACTGAATTTCGCACATATATTTCCAGATCACTGCACTGCAATATGCACATTTCCTGGCGACCTGGACAAAGTTCTGCCGTCAGTAGTGGCAGTATGCCTGGACAATTCTGCACAGAAAATTGCAGAGTTTTGCAGTTCGGATGAGACGATAGGAGCAGAAAAGAAAGCTGTTACAGAAAAAGTGACTGCAATTCCTCTGGGGAGAGAGAGGCTGTTTCGCTCGAAACCTCATCAGCCTTACATCCAACGCACCAATCCTTTCCGTCGTTAACCTTGGTCCAAATATCTGAAATTCTGCAACCTCCCCCAAATGCGTCCCTTGCCGGGAATGACAGTACCAGAAAAAGCCAAGCAGAACACGAATCGCACTTTTCAACCGGTGGGGCCAGAAGCGGCGGTTCCAGCACGTGTCCTAAGTGGTTTTGCGAAGCATGACTGAGAGCACAGCGTGCAACCACACTTGTCTACTCTTCCAGTAGTCGATTTTTGCCTGAAAATCTACTCCTTGCCACACATGATGATAGTCAGTATCTGTATACTAGGGATGCCCGGTACCTGTCGAGAGCACGCGACAACGCCGATGAAATTGTGTATAAGTGTCGAGCAATATCGTAGCTTTCAACGGTTGACAACTTGAACTTTCTCTAAGAAATGTGCAGCTTTTGCAAGCAATTCGTCACTACCACGTTGTAGAATTCCGTTTAACAGAAGTCCAGAAACACCTGGATATGAGCAAGGTTTGTCCGAAAATCATTTAATTGTATGAGCGGATAGGCGTTGGCAAGGTTGTTGCAAATAGTGCAGGCATCTGCCAGCAATCCTGCACACAGTGTGGAATACGTCTGCGAATTCCGCGATTCGGCTTCAACATATGAAAGCCACACAATGCTTGATACATGGAACTGGTGGTATCAGGATGTGCGAGAGTGCGAAAGCCAAGGATCGGTTGAGTATTTGATTGACAATGGGGATCAAATGTACAGGCAGTGCAGTCCAATCGATGGTACACGTTTTGCCGATGCTGAAATGAAGCGGAAAAATCTTACAGGCTCATTGCCTATACAGGGCGCCGCCACGCAGTAGTGCAGTCCTTGTACAGCTTACTGAACTCGACCATGAAATCTATCAGACGGTGAATTGCGGTAAACGAGTAAACTTACGCCCAATCGCGCAAAATGAATGCACAATAGGCTGAAAGGGTGGAGGTCGCCGGGGTCGGCTTATGGCATCTCTTCTAGTGCTAGAAAAAAGGTGAATTGTCGGAAAGTACAGAAAGAGGCAGTTCAAATAAACTGCGACCGCAGTGGGTCACAGAATGGGTAGAAATGCTCTTTTCAAATCTCTCCGGCTAAGAATCAGTCGGAACTGTAGGATGACGAGTGAAATGTGTATACGTAGTGGTCATGCAGAATATCAAATTTAGCGTTTCGCAAGAGAGTGAAGCACGCTATCCCTAATAGCTACTCTCACAATAAACATCGTTTGTAGGGAACTGCGCTAGTGCGGTGTCAGGGGCGTGCACGAGCGCCTAGAGTAGTACTAGGTACCGTATGTTAGCAGCTCGGTTAGAGCTCGGTTCTTGGGACACCGGCCTTTGCAGACAATGCATTTCTACGCACGGGGAGGTAGATTGACAGATATTTCAAGGAAAGGGAAAGATCCCTGGAAGCGGTTGCTCCCGGGACAACAGCCAAGGCCAAGGAGTAATGCCCCAACCGGTGTTGTAACACCAAGGAAGTGGTTGAAGCCACGTTACGGGTAGTATCCAACCTATTGGATTGTACATGAGCGAAGGGCACCACTCCGGCGGCGTGCTCCGAAGGGGTATGGCTATGCAGAATCGCTCTTATGGCGTGCTCTGTAGTGGTCAGGGTGAGGAGTCATGATTTGTCCTTACAGTCGTTTGTGACTATCACGGGAAGCCGCGCAAGCGTCAAGGATCGTAGAAAGACTTATTAGTCCACAGCGTAGGTGGTGCACCACAAATAGAGGTAGGAGTACCGACCTCCGGAATGCTCGCTGGTCACGCGGAGGGCGTCGAACCTAGTCGAACTAGAGATCGGGAAGGCGCGCGATGAAATCCCAACGGCAAGCGAAGTAGCACAGCGCGTCGTGTCATGAGACAAATACAGTAGAGTCTCGCCGGGAGGGGCGTTAAGCCGCGTGGGAAAATCCCGATACTGTCGCTCTTAGCGATATGGCGTACTGCTTGAGACAGCGCGATCGCCGTAAGGAAAGAGGGAGGGGGGGAGGCAACTCAATAGCCGGCGGATGGTTGCCAAAACTTCGTAAACTTTAGAGTCAACCACCCCCTTACGAGGGGCTTAGTCTATGATAAGACTTCGCGTTAACATACATATACATGCCAAGTGCTAAGCCAGCGGCTCATCCGCGCCAGTAAATTACGATTACAACTAAATATTACGACTAAAATTACAAATTATCCTGCCACGTGGCATAGAATGATAGATAAATCAAATCAAATAAATTAGCACACACACGTGTGGAAGATGGGTTAGTGCAGTGCGCGGGGCAGAAGCGCACACCGTCGTATCAGTGACTGACACCGTCGGTCACCGGCCACGTCGCTTGTACACAGCATACATTCTGGCTACAGTATTGCTGTGGGCGCCGCCCGAATTGGAGATCCCGTGCTATACATTTTTTGTGTTCAACGATCCTGCCAACGCTATGACTTACTGTTTATCCTCATCATACAGCAATAAGCTTCGTGAGAGCTCAGACAATGCCTGTTTCGCCGTGAAAACGGTTCACGTTGTGAGTGGCTATGGAAAAGTTGATAGCTATTAACACGAGAAGAAAATGCTCAAGTTCGGCGAGTAATTCTAACGAAGATGTGGTTACTGTGGGCAGCCCCAAGATAGACGAGTATACAAAGTTTCAACAAAGAGTCTCTTTCGCGGCGAACAACGATGTATTCAGTTCATTCGTACTTACCAACAACCCTTTTTGTAGGCAACTATGTCATCGTGGCCGAAACTGTACTTCTCGAGCTGTGCTTTACCTTCTGTTTGCTTTCTCGTGCCCGAAGTGACACTGGTATTAGTAGCAGTAAAGATATCAGTACTATGCAGGGACCAGACTCAATACAGGACCATGCACCTGTGAATCGTAGCGAACCGGCTTGTCATGGGGCGGCGCCCTACTTTTGGTCGCCGAGCGTGTATCCTGCTGGCTAGGCAGCTTATCCACTGCCATATTGTAGAACTGCGGCTCTATGTGAGCACTTGGATCCAAGCTGCCGCAACTGACAGTTTGAGAGCTATTGCGCTGAGCTTACGCGTGTCAAGAGCAAGCCGTGCTACTGCACGCCCACTACCCATGTATGAATTCGTTCAAGAGCGGTGGCACCATTCTGTTATTCCCTCTAGGTCTATGCCTCGTGCTCATACCATCCAACATCCCGGTCTATGAGAGTGCAGACCTAAGAACTTCCATTTTCCCTCTGTGCCAATCCCCAACCTATTGGCACGTCTTACAGTGATTTCGGGCACTACATAAACTTTGTGATGAAAGAAGCGAGGTGATCTATCTAAATAAGAAATGAGGTTTGCTGAAACAGATTCTCTCGCTTTTCCATATCCTTGTTTGCGGTTACACGACCCGCGTGTGGCTAAAGAACATCACTGGACACTTGATACCGTATAAAGTCTACCTTTCTTACACGGAATCGGCATGTTGCTGATCTCAGCTTCATCCCTACAGCCTCCATACAGGTGAGTATGTTTTCCTTGAAGTCTTTATCTTCCGCCTCCGTTTGACTTCCAATATTCCTGCCATCCACGAACACCCGCACGGTTTGTCCTTTCTACTTTTGAACTACACTACTGACCACTCGTTGGAAAATAGCAGGCCTATGCATTTCATTCTGCGGCAGTCTCTTATACCGTCTTGGCCCGATGATCGTTCGAACTCCACCTAGGACTCTTGAGTTTTCGTCAAACAAAACCTCAAAGTATCCGTCTTCAAAATCGAATATTGGAAAGATGTTCTTAGGCACGAGCCAATCGAAGGTCTCCTTCACAGCATCCATGTGATACTGATCGCTTTCGGATCTACAATTTGGCGCCCGGGAATATGGCGTCCATCGCAAAGTACCATGCTTCCCGGTGACAGATACCATCGCTGCGGCCCTCGGAAACTTTAACGACTTACTAATGCCATACTCGAGAAACATGTCGATCGTATTGATTCTCTTACTTTTGCTTTAGCCGGAATGAAGGCAGGAGGCGTAGCTCGACCAGTTCTACTTTTGTATTTAGCTGGATATGCGTTTGTGTTTCTTGGATAGTTAAATTTGGTTAGAACTGTTTATGAATTTCTGTGTGAGCTCATGTGACATGATGCGTCGGGACGCCAGGATGCTGATTTCTGCGAAATTCATGCTGGGACTGGTGTCATGAACTTCACTGTCCTCAACCATATCGTCCGCGATTTCTCGACAGGTCAAGACGTGAACGCTCTCATATCTACAAAGGTGCCTTCAATCAGCGGTTATTCTCCCTCTGCATGGAGCAATATACAGGTTGACCGCCATCTTTGAACAGAACTCGTCCCCAACCAGAACACCATCTGCAAAGTGACTCAGAACTCGGACTCTATCGCCGCATAATAGACAGCTTCGAAAACCATAAGAGATAAGTCTGCTCCATTCACATCTGTTGCTCTTCTACTTGCACCTTCACTGGTTGTACTGACTTCGTGAACAACGTTGTCGACTCTTCTGTGCAGTGTTCGATCAATACGCATGTGAAAAGCACTTATATCTAGTACTGTATGAAGACTCATATATTTACCTTCTGCTACCGGCACTAGTAAAGGGACCACAAGCTCGTTTGAGTTCAGGATCCCTGCGATAGTCTTTTCGTACCAGTCTAACCGGCGTACTCGCTGAGCGGGTTGCATACTCCACTCTGATTCCTTTTTCGGGAGTCAGCCTCGCCAAGTCTAGTTCAAGATTCTCCCGTCTGCTAATTCCTGGTAACATCCCTCCATAGATTTCGAGTTTTTCTTCTCCGGACGAACTCTTGTGCAGCGGGCCCTACTCCCATACTCGTAGTATTCATTATTATCTTGTGAGTGACTCGCGTATCTCCTAGAAATACTTTCATATGTTTCTCTGGCCCTTCGACTGTTGTGCCGCTCTTGTATCTCTTTCATTCTTTATAGCGGTTCCTTTCACTGCTTTCGAGCTTCCAGAACACCCGCAATAACTGCCAGCATATCTTTCGATTTTAGGTGAAACCTATAGGCGCATGAGTGGAGCCGGTGAGGCGGCATTCTTTTGAGAATTTCGCTTGCATCAAATCTTGACGTAAACGTAGCGACTTTCGCGGATCACCGATACGCGCTCCGGATACTCCTTCTGGATTCTTTCTCTACTTCCAACGCAGCTCAACGACATGACAACGTCGTTCTTTCTTCTCAACATACTGAGCAAATTGCTTTGTGTCTCACTCCGTAATTACAAGGCTCTCCAATCAAAGAACTCGCTACTCACTACATGTACTACCTCTAATACGCCTCCCTCAATCGTCGAGACTGAGAATTTGCTCTCGGCACTATCACTAAAAGCTAGAGATATATACAGAAGCTCAATATCCTTCCGTTTGGCAGGGAATTTGGATTCTGCAGTACTTGAAACCCCACGTAATACCATCTCGTGATACGGGATCTTCAGTTCGTTACATGAGGGAAACGTCGCGGTTTCCATATCGTGGTGATCTGCTGAGCTTGACCCGCCAGGCTCCCTACGAATTTTCACGCTGTTTACGAATTCTGCATGTGTCGTTCCCACCTCAGCGTTCCTAGATATAAATGCATACGTCCACAGGATGCAGTCGGCTAAAAAAGCTTCCATTCGCCCTCCATGACTTAGAATGCCATGTAAGGCTGACTTTCGTGGTGTTCCGAAACATAGAGTCCGTGACGTACCGCGGTTTACTGCATCGAAGCCGACCTCTTGAAGACAGCCGTTTCGAACTGTGGCGTCCAGTGAGTATCTGCATGTATTACTTGCAGGTCACTTCCTAGAAAACATCCAGTCGATGGTGCGACCTGTACAGTACACTGTAGTTCCGCATCTCACCTTATTTGCAGCAATGAGGCACTACGATCTATACCCTGCCTGACGCGAGTAAATTAACCTAATCCCTCCATGTTCTTAGTTGCTTTGCGATGGATTGCGCGCCACAGCACTGAAAACCACTTCGTGCTTTCTGTGCCATACGCGGATCTGGAAAACTGAGAATGATGCTCGTTGCTATTGAGCCGCACTAGCTCATCGAGAACCGTGCCGTCAGTTTACGACAAGAGACGAAGTCAAAAAATTTACAATGGCTTCTTAGACGGTAATATGGCCTTCTTAGACCGTATACTGGGACTGCATTGTAACTATCGTAGGAAGGACCCGAAGATGTGAGTGCTCGTGGACATCGTCAGCTTAGTGCCGGCCAAGAACATGGCGCTTAGCTGTATGAAGAGGCTCAAACGCAGTTTTCTTCTCCATAGCGTTACGTTTACGGAGTATAGCCTGCCTCGTGCATCCAACCGTCATCGAATAGCACTGTGCGTACGATTTCATACCTCCGTCACTGTATGGTTAGCAACGAGACGGTTACACCAGCATCTCAAGGCTGAGGCCTATAGCCGAGTCGGCATCGTTTGATACGGAGCAATTATCTTTCTACGCTGTGCAGCAACTTACTCCGAGAGGGACGAGGGTAGAACAGATGCTTACATCTGGTTCGAGCTTTGCGGTAACCGTGCTGTAAGTGATATCCTCTGGACGAGTGGTACAGAGGTCGTCTTGTAAGCGAGGCTCATACCGATGACATAGAGCGTAGAAATAGAGTAAGGTACGATCTGGCATCAGAGAGAGGCTGTGCTTTTGTATTTCGTGAGTTCCAAAAGTATTCAGTTAATTGTTAAGATCGGAGGGGTGTTATTTATTACAAGGGATAGGATTTGCTGATGAGGAAGTACATGAGCAGATGGGCATCATGTTCCAGCCTCGATCTCGCATATTCATCTGCTAATGCGTTCTCATATGAACAGATCTTTGGCCCTCTATTAAGCGGTACCCTCGTTGTTCAAAGCCGTTTATTTTCCGAACATGGTTTTTCTGCTACAGTGCCGCCAAAGTCGCCCTCTTTTCTTGGCGGTCATTCTTGCGTCCGAGTGTAAACCCTAAGCAGCGGCTATAGTGTCTCCTTGGTCCCCATAGCTGCTTTTTGGACTCGGATGTAGTGTTAAAGATTGTACTACTGAATATTTTTGACTGAGTTCCTCGTACGGCTACGTAACCTCATTCACTATCCCTCAGGACGGCAACCACTTCCTTGGGGTCGTCGTAGTCAAAACGAATATGTGTAGGCATATCCTCATCGTCCCCGATACTCCCAGCCACGTCAAAATCTGCAGACCTACCCATATCCACGTCGGCTGCACTTTCTTACTCCTCTGGTCTTCTATCAATCTTATGATGAGCAAGCGTCAAATCAATGACCAGGAACTGCGGCAGCCATTTCCGCGCGTAGAATACCTGGTCCAGCACATTCTTCTCTTCTGGCATGAAGTACCATATTGTACGGTACCGTCTTCTCCCCTGTAATGCGATCGTCATTTATAGCGCCGGCGTGCGTGAGATGACTGCGCTCAAAAAGACTAGACTTGGGCTCCATCACGATCTTCTGCATATCGACCGATGCTGACGCTGCCACTCCCCCACTTTTCTCCTCGTTTGTAAACACGAGCAAATATTCACACACCCACAACGGAAGCCCGCCACCCCACTTATGACTTCAAAGAAGCCTAGCATCTCGTCAGTCAGTATCTTGTACTAATGGAGCGGCTCTTGCGGCGGGAAGTTGTCCCTGGTCAGCAAAAGCCCTCCCTCAACCTTAGGCATGAACAGGTTGCTGTCAGATATCTCCCTGGCATTGAGGTAGGAGGCAGAATGACCTAGCCATGAGTCCAGCCGCGCACAATTTCGCGAGGCGCACAGGCATTCAGGCCTCCATTCGGAAACTTTCAGCCCGAGGCTCCACATGCTGGAGTAGGGGAGGACTTCTGGCTCATAGTCTAGTGCGTCGCCCCCATATGCCCCTTAGTTTACAACTGGATCCCACTAGGTCTCGATCGATTTCTGTACCAGGGCACATTTTCTGTTGAACGAGCGCGCAATGATCGAAAGGAGCTTCCCACCCAGGGAAAGGTTCCATTTGGGCGGCAACGTGATGGGCTCGAGGTTTTGACTCGAAATGCCCGTGCAGTCAGCGAAAGTGTAAAGGTATGTGTAGCCGAGGTGGCGTAGCTCACTTCATGGATTCTCAACGTAGACATACTCACTATTACAGTCCCTATTACCTTCTACCAGAGTCCTCCACATATGCTCGAGAGCGGCTGGACTTCCAGATATCAGGTCCTAGATCGCTGCCATCAATCTTCTTAAAGTGCTCGTAATGATCCATGCAGAACTGAAGCCGTTGAGTGGCTACGACATCCCCGATCGTGAGGTATATGTACGCTTGTTGCTTGATGAGTACGCGGATTGCAACCTTGCAGGGCGTGATGTGCGTGCCGTCCCATAACACGACCCGCGAGCTGTCTGCGTCGTGGTCTAGCAGGCGGATGTATGCGAGGACATCTTAAGGCTCGTGGCTGTCATCGACCAACGGCATGTTCTTGATAGTGTCGACCAGCTGCGTGCTTGGAACCACATCGTTGAGTATCTGCGGTGCACAATGGGATCGGCCTGTGTTCTCCTTGGGCGCCTTTGTATTCTCTACCATCTCTTGATACTCCTTCTCGGCCTTAGCCGTCTACACGGCCTTCTGCTTCCACTAACCCCCCGTCAACCTAACCCGAGTGGACTTGCCAATCTGCACAAAACAAACTCCACAGGTAGAGGTGGTGATCGTGTCAATGGGCAGCCGCCCTCTTCCCCCAAAGCACTTCCGTGGCAGCCAGCTCTATCGAGGACGTATCCTGAGGGATTGCGTGATCGGAACCAGTGGATCGAAAAGCAGCAACACGCCGGGAAGAGGTGCGCCTCGAAAGCGACGCAGCTTGGGCCTTCACCTGAGCCGCGGTAGTATTCTTCCTGAACCTCGAATGAAAGAGCTCAGTTGCCTTATGGGCGAAGTGTGCACCAAGGGCCTTTTTGCGCTCGTCCAGATCAAGTCGAGAGACTTTGTCCCTCTCCGAGATGAGGCGCATCAGATTGAGGTACGGCGAGTCGATGGAAACTCTGAGAAGATTGGATTGCACGATCTCTGTCTACAGCACAGTATTGCAGTTCAGGCCCATATGGTTACCTAGCTTATCAAACAAGTACAACAAGAGTTGGAAAAGAATGTCCGAGCACTCAGAGAATGCTTCATAGTCACACATTCCATCGCGTTACGGGATGCTGATCATCCGCGACGCCGCGATCAAGGGCACAACAATTTCCCTAGGTATCTCTGACGATACATAAACGTCATCAGGTTGCGTGGTGCCGAGCTTTTGAGATTTTAAACTGTCGAAGGTCAAGTCACCCAGCACTTTCAGGTGGCATGGGTAACGCGACGACATCTTGACTACTCACACGTAGCGTCGGTAGGCGGACAGGTGCGCTACTGGTAGCAGAATCGTCTCCCCATCCGCTTCCACAGTAATTTTTGGCTGAAGGCTAGCGTGTGTAAGTCGTTCTCGACGGCGAGAGCCTGCATGAAGGGCTCGGCACTCATGGGGCAGGCGAAGAAGGTCGTCTCGATGTGGCGTAGTCCGGCGGAGTTGTTCTTCTGCGATGCGTAAGAAATGATTTCCGTATCCATCATGTCCCGTCCGTTCTTACGGCGCACAATGCGCGGGTGGAGGCGCTCGTACGCAGACTCTGTGCGATCATTCTTCCTTTCCAGACTAAGAGTGGCTTGGCTGGGATGAAGGCCATCCGCTGTAACAAACTTGAGCCCTTCGCACAACACCGTCACGTCCTTGACGCTCTGATGAACGAGGTCCAGTAGCGAGCGCTTGTTGCAGTCTCGTGCGGTGACTAACATGAAGCCAAACTCGTACTTGTAGCCGCGCTTAGATAGATGGATCTGGATTATGTCGATAGTGGCGTCCGTGTTTCTGCGGAGGACGAGCCCCGGCTATATGGTCTGCGCTATATACACGTCGACCACGGTAGAGTGGTGGTCGGGCGTCGAGAAAGTCCAACGGGACACTGGCTCCTCTTCCTCTCCAACGGTAACTACATCCAAATCCCCACGGTTCTAAATCTGCGGTGGTGGAGAGCGGTAACATGAAGTAGCCGTCTTGGCTGAGACCTTCCGCAGTAGCCAGTTGTGGCACAGTGACTCTACTCCAATGCAGTTTATGCCCGCCTCGGCCTGAAACCTCTATCCCGTCGCGGCCAGCTGCCGCTCCCGCTTAAGCTGTACCGTCAGCTGCGGCTCTACGGCCGACGTGGGCAAATCGCGTGTCGAGGTCGCAACGGAGAGTTCGTCGGTTGCTTTGGAACCATGGAAGGCCTGAGAAATGACGAGTTTGTGAGAGTTTAAAGGGAGGGATTTCCTGATTGGAAGGGGCAGAAGATGAGATATAATGTCTCTTCTAGATCCGGTCTACAGGCGACGGTAGAGAATAGAAAGACGGAGAGAGGAAAGGCGTAGTGCAGGAGGGGTACGGACAGGAAGGCTACGGGAGGTTGGACTGGCACGTTGAGCGGCGAATGCTTCAACGCACAGAAAGGCGCTTCGTTGAGCAGGCCCCAGGAGTACAATTTCCGATTTCAAATTAGTACGGATTTGGGTGTCGGAGGTGGTGCCACGAATGAGATAAACACCGATCTGCTCAAGTCAAAATGCAAGAGCAGATAGATGTACGAACATGAAACCAAATAACAAAACCTATTTGCGCAAGTATTTCTGGGCGAACGGATCACTACCCCTATTATTCGCGACAGCTCCCAAGTCTCGAATATTACTTCTTTCCAAACATCTCTCGTCCTCCTGTATGGTCTAAAATATTGCCCGCCTTCTTTTCCGACCATTCCCGGCCCCAAGCCCAGGTCTTCCCACCCTGCATCTATGCTGTGCTCTACTCGCACTAGGTGGCTTTCACCGCGGAACATAGTCTTTAAAGTTGTTTTACTGCACGCTGTTGGTCAATGCTTACTGCCTACTGACGAGCAGAATGCATTCACCTAAATTCTAAACAGCTCTTCGGACCTGAGGACATCACGCGTCGTACAGCCCGTAATGAAATTGAGTGAACGTAGAGCACTCTGCGACGATTCGACTCGGCTCCCAAAAAACTCCCTGTTTGCGTCTCGTGTTGTGGAAGTACGACCGCTTCGCTCCTTTTCATCCTCAGACAAAAACCAATCGCCATTCACAAACTCGGCCGCATGAAACTGTGGCAGTAGGACTCAGGCCTTGTTCGTTCGACCATTACGTGACTCCGGCCACCTTTCCACGAGAAGGCCTTCTCGGCTGAACCGTCCCTGCTCCAACCCCAAACTTCCACCCTTGTACATCTCAGTCGTTTCCCACGTGCGCTCATGCAGGTCCGCGTATAGCAGAGTCTCATAGAAGGGGAGAAACTGCCCGCCGTTCTCGAAATCCCTGTGTGCAAACACCCACAGTCCCACACCCTTGTGCGTCACTGTAGACGAACACACCAAGACACGGCCGACTAGAGCTTCCACTGCGCTCAATGGTATCGAGTTGTGCATGTCCAGGACGGCGTGGTACTTTGCCTGCCAGTTGTTGACTTGCATTCCTCAATGAATTAAGCAAAGCGTTGGATACGCAACAAAAGTAGTTAAAGTTCAGGCTATGTACTCCTGCACGCATCGATCCCGGGGATACCCATAGGACTGATTGTTAGGTTAATTCCTCTTCATCAGGGATGCGTTCCATGTCAGGCGGGCCGGAAATTCTGGAGCAAGCCCCGAAACCTGCGGAGGGATACTGATGCCCCGTGCGGTGCTCGCAACGGTTTCGCAACAATCCTTAACAGAGCTTCGTGGAGCTTGACTGTCGCAGTCGTCATTCTTGTCGCACCCCACGAGCTGGCCATGTTTGGCAAGCCCACGCGTGATTAATTACTCGCGCAAGTATCACTGGATATTTTTAAGAAAGGGTCCCAAGGTGTCGAGCACTGCGATACCATCTCGTCCGTGTGCTTGACGCACTACTGATCAGTCCCGGGCATCTTTAGGCGGTTCCGTGCGTTAATTATGCTCACTACCTTTCTGGGATCCAACCCCTCGATTCTAATCAAATAGCTCGTCCATGGTGCGTTCGACAACTAGATATAACTGTTTTTCTGGTAGCATATCAGGCCGAAGTACACCTCAGTGGGAAAATTAATCCTCCAGAAGTGCAAAAGCAGTTGCTTGACCGAGGTACGGCCATATTCTTCTGTACGCAGGTTTTGAATGTAATGATTTCGAGCTTCGACCTGTACCATCTGCTCGTCCTCTATTTTCGAAATGAGGTCCTTTCGTAGCCCCCCTTTCCCCAAACTAGCTTCGTCATCTTCCTCGTCGTACACCTTTCGGCTGTAATCGTCAAGGCACAAAGGCCACGTGCGAAACTGTGGACCACTATGGAGGATGATTCTGTGCCCCTTCTTTGCAGGCAATCCGTTCAATACGCGGATACAGATGGGCAATTCTATGTGGGTGAGGACATTGCGGGAAACATTGTGGACCCCTCGCTCCTTTCTAGTCTTGAAATAGGAGTCAAACTACAGCACGTCAACCTCATCATCCAGGTACGTAACGAAATAGTGAGCTGTATCAACGACGGGTTCATGGAAATTGTAGCCGTGCAGCGGTCAGCACAACTTCATCACGTGTAATAACTTCGCGAAAAGGTCGTGGAAATGGTTCTCTGCGAGGAGCAACTCGTGGGAGAATACCTCCGGCTGTGACGATAAGCTAGTGCGGCTCGCTAATTGCCGTGTTCTACGAAGGAGACCTCCTAGCTGCGGCACAAATGGGTCAAGGATGGACTGGAAAGCATCTCTGGCTAGCCCCGGAAAACTGGGTGCCATAAATGTCTTTCCTCCGTTTTAGCTACCCTGCAGGTTTAACCTCATTTCCTTGTTCAGCCGGTAAGAGATATGGAGGAGTCTTGACGAACATTGCTCCACGCTGCGTTATGATCGACTGCGTCATCCCCCGACGACGCTGTTGTCTTCTGCTTTCCGAATCTGCATCTGGCCGCACCGAGCTTACCCTGATAAAGTCTGAAACGCCCTGTCGTCGTCGAGTGCTCCATGCGGAAGCTCCCAGACCATTCGAGTATCCCCGCTCGTAGCAGCAAAGACCCTCGCAGTCCTATACCCACACGGACATCACAGGCTAGACTCAAGCCAGAACTGGCAGCTGTGAGGCAATCGGGAGACGATTTTCGCCTCGAGTCATCTTCTTCACAGCAAAGAGGTGCTTGCTATAGCCATTCTAGCGGCAGACGTTGGTAGGGTGCAGGGAGGTATGGATCACGACGGTTCCGCGGCAGCCAACAAAATGGGCTCCTCGCAGCATTACCTCCCGAACTTGGCTAACCTTAGATGGAATGAACATCGTGCAAACAATGAGAAACACCTGTAGGTCTTCTGGCTCAGGGGTGCATCGGGGATTCCGCAAGTCTCTCGGTCTATCCACGACAGCAAAACGATTGATAGCGTTTCTCGCACTATCTGTCGCATCAGCTCGGTGCGAAGCTCGTTGGAAACCGAGCCGTCGCTCTCGATTGATGTTCGCAGGTCGATGAAACTCGTGCGTTACTTGCTCTTTACTGCGGCATTATCCTTGATTGCCACTGAGATCTTGTTACCTGCTGCGATGAAAGGGCCCAGGAAAGCCGACGTGTTGAACTTCGCGACGTGATACCTCGCATACACTGTCAGTGAGGAGAGAAGGGGAATGGAAATAGGCGAACTCACGCCGGCTGTCTTGCGTCGGCTGAGCTCAGTCGATAGCATGGCTGTAGTGCATGGAGAGATGAGGGGCGAATCCAAGACCAGGATTTCGGGATATGTACAGAGGGAGGAGGAGAGCTCGGCAAACCAAGCGGAGGAAACCAAGCCAATACAAGTACAGCGAGTTGAGAAGAGAACGGGGCAGGGATGCCGGCGAAGACCACGTCGACATATTGGTATCATGATTTTGAGGGTTGTCATGCCGTGGGAGCAGGTCTGCGATCTTTGCATCGCGGACAGTAAACCCAGAAGGCAAAATCGCGATGTATTCACAACGTCTCATATATCTGTCCTGTAAGAGCTCTCTCGATCTGCGCTACATCTTTCACTAAGCTTGGGAAAGTGACTTCACTTGTTGAAGTTAGTTGGACCTCACTGATGATGGGAGTCGGGGTCTCCTCATGTGCAAACACACGAGCAGCTGGAGAAGCCAATTAAGCTTGAGAAACAACGCCCACCTATTCAAGTGTTTGCACAGGAGCACATCCAAACCCGTATCTGTAGTGGCATCCTGTGAGTCTGATGTCTCGATACTTTCTGGATTGCCCATTGGCATGACCTCAACCCATATTTCTAGTCCGTCCATTGTCGATCCCTGTACTTCAAACTTCCTTAGTCATCGTCAGTGTGCCCATGGCCTGACGAGGAACCCACTACCAGCGCCAGCTGGGACCTGTACTACGCAGTTTACAAAAACTGTGACGCAGTTATCGAACTTGGGATTCTCGACCGATCTCAATCTATTATGTCCCTACTGTAGAGCACTGCTACTTTGATTGCTCCGCCGGCCAGACGGCAGAAAGAGGCTATCCCGATGCAGAGATATTGGAAGGAAACCAATGACCGGCGGATGGAGGACAATGGGACTCCGGGGGCGTCTGTCACTTTCACTCCCACGAGCGGCCGGGTGGATGCAACTCTGGGGCTCTCAACACGCAGGACAGCGCGGGGTACGCAGTCTGAGACATACCGCCGCCATGTCCGTAGAGCCTGGAAGTTGAATAAGCTGATGGCGCCACTATTCTACCGATCTTCGGTGCTACTACAACAATTGCATGACGACCAAAGTCTGCTCCATGCCAGGTGCCTTTTCTTCGCTCTTCTATTGATTCTGACCAATGCTCGAGCAAAGCCAATTTCACCGACCTGGCTGGAATCAGGTTCACCTGGCACGTACCGACATGGGGAATTTCTGCATGTATTCGCTCGCACGTCTTTCCGAAGGAGGGCACCGTCCTTTTGCAACTCTGCCTCCTCCTCATGCAGCGGAAGTGAACCCCTCTTACTCTCCGCCCCCGCCGATGCCTTTTCAGACCAGGGTTGACATTTCCGTTGTAACTTGCTCGCAAACAGTCTGTCGTGAGGAGACTGAAGAGCATCAGAAGGGTCTTGCCGGGCAGACAATCAAGGTCATGGCGCAGGAGCAACAGATCGCTGCCGTCATTACAAGGTTGGACAACTAAAACGAGAAGCTATAGCAAGCTGAGCAAGACCACTACAAAATGGTCGGGACGACAGAGTTAACACGTTCCAAGCGCATACCTCGGCGAGCCGAATTCAACGATTTAAAGAAGAAAGACGTACGCCTTTGCTTGTCACGTCGGATTCCCGTAGACCCCTACCAGGGCACATCATGTGCGGCGACTGAGTGTCATCACAGTGGCCAACGTACGACAAAAGTGGTGGCATAATACATTTGAGTAGCGAAGATCATCTAGAAGCAAATTGTCGGACAGAGCCATCGCGAGACTGCTGAGATGAGGTTGACAGATTTTGGCTCAGTGCCGAACTCGACGGGTCGCCCAGGGCCGTGCACGGCAGGAGATTTTCTGCGGAGGGCGTGGAGGATGTCGTCCCGTTTCTAGCGATGACTCTTTCCAATCATGAATAGTAGTACACAGGTTCTTTCTACGATCAGCCGACTGCTCGGAATGGAATGGTGCGTGGAGAGAATGAAACGCGGAACTAGTCATCCTTGGTTTCAGACGCCGAATTCCGCGACGAGCGCGAGGGGACTAATTCTACAGCCTGTCCTAGATGTACGAGAATGACGACGACGCTCAGCGATGTGATAAGCGCACGAAAAAGACGCACCAGGTACAGGCTGTTTAAATGTCTTGGGTAGTGGCTCGTGATGCCGAGAAGAACTGCATCTATATCAGGTAGAAATGGAGCGAAGCACTCCTTGCAGACAATACAGACGTAAGTTAGTCTGATTGGCTCAGAGGGAGAGAGAGGGTCTCCAAAATTCGCACTGTGCCGTCTGAACAAGGTTGGGGAGCTGGCATACGGCAAATATTCCGTGCAAAGTGAGGCGTATAGTCTTTCGGTGATGGCATATTGCTTCGAAGCTAATCAAGGTGACTCGTCCGTTATGACCTCCACGGGAACCTGTCCCAACTGGTCGAGACGTTCACGTAAGGCTCCTTCATTTTACACACACGCCCACGCGCCCAGCTGGCAACAGTGGTGTTTTGTCTACAGAATGCCAAAGGCCGTAGGGGCCACCGCCAACGTACTCACAGCCTGATGGTTTTCAAGCGCCTGCCTCTTGTAATCGTCCTGAGAAGAGGAACTCTTCGTAGCGTCCCAAGCAGTATTATTTCGGAAGCTATGTTTTCACTCATTTGTATGGCTCACGGGGCTTTATAGGAATCAGAGGACGAGGAATTGAAACGGTACAGTGAGGAGGATGGCGAGGATTCCTTAGCAGACAGCCGTCGAGTAGCCACAACGCGGTGAAGGTGGGTTGAGAGAACAGGTCTTCTGTGGCGATAAAAAAGACGTGGTTATCGGAAAACATCTCCAGAATGCTCGGCGGTGTTGTCGACTGGTATGTTGCCCGTGAAGGCTCGACCGTGTGACAGTAGAAAGTTCGCAATGGCGCGTCCGGTCTATACCGGATTCTGCCCACCCCTTTTGATCACTCCTCGCACAATTTTGATGGTGCAGACGACAATGAATCCGTCGACGTACAGAAGAGAGGGGGGGTACCAAACCATCTTCATTTCTTGGAGGCTCACTATACGGATTGCAATTTTGGTTTTATTAATTCTACTGTGTAGTGGATAACATATCCATGGGAGTGGCGTGTTCAGGTAGGACTGGCACAGAAATAGGGGTTTCCACATAAATTATCTAGATACAAGCAATGGTAGAGCAAGTGGAGCTCAAGGGTGAGAGGAGGAATACGGAATTTTGATGAAATGAGGTGAGCTGTCCCAATAATAGCGGGGGCCTAAACAGTTTTTACCACTGAGAATTAGGATCTCTAGGCCCTCGTCGCTGCCTCTCCGGCAGTGGGACGGGGTTTCCCGATCCACTTACCTTCTTATCATGAGACTACTGCAATCAGACGCATTCCAGCGTGTCATCAAAAGCGTCGACTGGCGCAACACAATCTACGTACCGCTCGAAGATATACTTGGCACGTTGTATTCATTCACGATCACCAATGCGGACGAAGGAAAGAACCTGCGGCACCCGAACAGTGGATGTGTGTTCTTTAGCCTCAGCGGCCAGGAAATGGAAGCTGAATTGCTGGCGTTCTGTCTCGCCAAGGGGACTATTTGCATAGCGCGGTGAATTACTCTTTCTATATTGAGCGGAGTCGACTGTCGTTGCGATGGGTGTCATAGTCGGCGCTGGTCGGAGAAAAGACTCCAAGAACGTCAGCGCTTTTGATAACAGTACTGTAGGGTGGTGCCGGACGTTTTGATCGATTACTTCTGGAGAGGAATGAGCGTGCGAATGGCCCCTCAGTACAGTGGACCCATAGTTACTAAGCTAGACGAGAAGATCAATGCAGATTCTGAAATCTTTTCCGCGCAGTGGCTGAGGCATTGTAGCTTTGAGGCGACATTGCATGTTTCCGAGAAGCGGCATGGCGAGGTTCCTCAACGGAGCGAGTTTGCAGGAGTAAAATCTGAATCCTTCTCCGCTAAGACACGCCCCGTTCCCGTCCTTAAGTTTCCTGTGCAGGGCTAAGATGCGACATGACCGTCAGCCTGATATGACTCGGGAACGAGAGGCAGCAAGATTTTTGGAGTGCCGCATTTGGCGGGAGGTTTGCTCCATGTCTAGTGACCTCTACTTGGAGGTGCCATGGTACTCTGTCTTGATTGTAGTATGACCCTGTTGACAAACACCTCAATCTGAAGGCGGTGGGCTTCCATGTCTGCGAGTCTCATCTGCAAAGTGAGCGAGAAAATGGCAGTTGAGGATGTGGAGCCCTGTCGGATGGCGGTCCCCAAAGTGATGGATCATGCAGACGTCACACGTATTGACGAAATACTCCAGGTTTTGATCCTCGACGAAGCTCCAGTGTTCGTCTTGTCCATATCTCCATTGGAGTATTAAAGTACCTGAGTACTGAGGACAGATTAACGCAAGGAGAGTACATTTAGGCTCGTCACAGCAACGGCCTACGACTCCTGCACCATTGCCAAAGAATCTGTCAACTGACTCGTAGTATTCGCGCTCCAGCATGATACGAACTCCTTCATTTTTGCAAAGTCCGTTCAGGCGACTGCCTTTTCCTGCCCCGTAGAACTCGGGATGTAGTCTGGATCGTTTAGGCCCTACAGATGTCGGCCAAAGCTGTTTTGATGCTGCTTACGAGCGCAAATTGGACGGTTCTCAGCTGCTTCCAACTCTTGCTAGTGAAAGCTCGCTTTATGAAGAAGGTCGGGTGTCGAGCGTCAGAAATGTGGAGGTTATGATAAATTTCGAGATCTCGAGGTGGAAGTTGTGCAGCAGGTGGAGCCAGAAATTGGAGTGCACGCCGAGACAAGACTTGCAGAAGAGAAACGATCCTCTTTCCGGGAGGAATGGGAACCTCCACAGGGAGGGGGTGCCGAATGATTCTTGCTCTAGTGCGGTTGCAGCTCATACTAGAGCCAACCTGCCCGCAAATGCACGAGTAGCGGCATGAACTTCGACGTAGGCCAGATTTTTTTTAAGATGATCCGTGGACTGGGACGTGTACAGTGGGAATGAGGCAGAAGAAATGACGAGCCTTGAAAGAACATCGCAGCGATGGCAGGGCTAGTTAGTTTTTGTGCTTGAGGAAGTACTGACGATGCCCTCCAGATCTGATACATCGCAACAGTAACAGTTCAGGACGAGGACACATCTGCAGAGGCGATCGTACGTATCCGCCCAAGTCATGCTTACTACGAAGTTTCCGTGCAGAGGCAACAGTAGAGAGTGCGGCGCCGAATAAAGTATTGCTGTTTTACGCTGCGCAGTGAGAGTACCCGTAAGGAAAGGTAATGGGGTCGGAGTCTCTGTCGTCGAAGGTGGGAAAGCCATCGAGAAGAGCTAATTCAAGGACAGATTGCCATGAGATCGTGCAGAGGCCACCAGAAATGGTTATGAAGATGAGAAGTGTGAGATTCGCGCACTAGTCAAGGAGGGCGCTATTCTGGAGCTTCGTGGTCGTTTAATCCGCTTAAATGAGTGAACATCCTACAGACGAGTAGTTCCCGAACGTTCCCATGTCCCAGATCACTCGATCGAGCCCGCTACCCGAGACCTCTTCCGTAAAGTCTTGATAAACCTTGTGCAGCACACCGGTGTGTAGCGCACGCGTGCAGAGATGTGTTTCACTCTTCCAGAGGTGCACATACGGGTGGCGGGAGGAAGACTCTGGGACTGCGTGTGCTACTTGCCTTCACAGTGTCTAGACAGGGTCCCGGGAGTAGGCTGTTCTAACGCCATATCGCTGTGGTGCGACAGACGAGTTGCGGACGTGCCCTCTTCGTGAAGCACCTTTCCGTCAACAGCGAGTGAGAGGGCCCAGCACTCTCTCGGGGTGGGAACGTGGGCCCCAAGGCGCAAGGAAGACACGTCATGATCCCTGAGGACACAAATCATGTCATAAAATAGGCGGGGGTTAGCAGCTCCCCCCACATCGGCGAGAGAAACTGTAATAGATGCCATGGGGAGGTCGTTGTCACCACTAGCATGTACACTCTGTATCTTCCTTTTTCACTACTTGTTTCTATGCTCCTACATCGTGGGTGTCCCCTTTGACTACTCGTCTATTCACCAGATAGTGTTCAGTCAATGTTTGCGGCTGCAGAGGTTCAACTTGTCCGCAGGAGTTTTGAGCGACAAATATATTCGCATCGCTGGTGGCATTTGTCGTAAATAGGTACAGACCTTTCATACGGTCGAAGTGTTCTCGAAAACCGGCTGAATCATATGCCTGATTTGGTTCAATCAGCAAACACTTTGGCGTCACTGTCTGCATTATAGTCATGTGGATCTAGTTTTCTACAGCTCACTAGGAACTTGTTCTCTTCTTGCTTCGTGTAGGGTCTGTACAATCGTGACGGAGAGTGTTGTGTCATTTCTTTCTAGTTCGTTTCTTTCCAATACTTGCAAACATATCGCTATGGCATCTACATCTCGCCATTTGCTTCCCACTTCGAAATCGCGTACCAGCATGAACTTCCGACATTCCCCGGTTTAGAATAAGTGCGCGGAAATAAAGCGCAAGCCACCAGAATCATGTCGACACGACTAGGGTCACTTGTACCTGTTATGCAGGGATACGGTGAAGAGTTTGAAGCAGTTTTTACACCTTACCTGTGAACCAGAATGAAAGAAATCAGGTTTGGATGCACTACGCACGATACTTCTTTGAGCAGTCCGTGCATCGTGACCTCTGGAAACGAGAGTTTGTTTATCGTGCATACGTTACACTTTACATCGTTAATTGCATATCTCAGGAGACTACTCACCTCCATATTACTTTTAGTCCGTTGTACAAGCAAATGAGGTTAGCGAAACCAGCGTAATGTAGGTGGTTTCCCTACTGCGGGCGATCTTACATGGCATACACACATCGCACTTGCAAATGCCCGTCCAGAGGGTTTGTGGCCACGAGTCGGGCCAAAGGAGAGCTGATAGGATAGTTCTAAAGAAAAGCGTCTGATATCAACTGATAGTTCTCTTCATTAGCTTAGAGTCTGATGGTCACTGGCAATATTCACTTACATAATCAGATTAACATTGGCCATGCCTGTTTCGCTACCTAATGAACAAATATTTGGATGCATTTTCTTCTCATGTGGCTACAAACAGTCGACTTTTAAGTCCGTGTATGTGCCAGCGGACGGATCCCAGCTTTCAAAAATGTGTTCACCCCTTCCGAGTCTCTCTGGCGATGTGTAGAATTGCGGCAATACAACTAAAATCATTGAAGGGACTCTGAATGTCCGTCACCGAACTAGTTTCAAAACGTATTCCCTCCTGTTTATTCCGCTTATGAGTCATTATAAATGTGCGATGGAGCACTTTAGCTTTACATCAGAGTGATATTTGCAAAAACACGAGTCTATCGGCAGGGAACCTGGTTTAGCTCCTCAGGGTACCTCCGTTTGTCTATTTGATCGCTCCACTTGGACTGTGCAATCTTGTTCTTGAACACCTCAGGCCTTTTATGAGCCCTCTCTAATTATGCGCTATACGTCTTATCCTTGCATTGGAGCGTCGTGAATAGGGCCAAAATGTACTCTGCATCCAGGAGCGGGTATACTTATCACAGGCAAAATGCAATCTGTATCGTTCCTGGTCAATAAGTTCGCCTTGCTTATATGTGATCAAGAACGGTACGTCGACCGGCCGACAGTGCATGTTTTACTAATCTGTCTAGCGCTTCGACTGCCATCTCGAAGGAGATCGACTCCAGCCTCATATGAGGTCGAAACCATAGCTGTAGAGTTGATTCTATACAGCTAATTAGGTACTAGATACAACAGACGTAGTATCGCTGCCATCCTCCTTCGCCTTGTCTTCAATGGAAAAAAGAAACTACATGCACTTTCTTTGAAGTGGTTCAAGCTGTGAAGTACGCTTTCATGCCATTGAAAGCGATTCCGGGCGCGAGTTGGATTTTCTCTAGTTGCATTACTGTCCTAGCTTCTCTCTTCAAATCTCCACAGGTTTTGAAGAACTTCTTTTCAAAATTCGTCAGACCAGGGCACTCAAATATAGTGGACCAGACGAAGACTGACACTCCCGATACGTCCTATAGCGGCATACTGAAATCGTACAGTTTCTTGGGCCTCAGTAGAACGGGTAAGGGTTGAAAACATTTTCTAGCTCTTTTGCACACTGGTTGGCGATACGTATGACGATGACTGAGTTATAATGCCAATACGCTGCGCCAGCTATATTTCTGAAACTACCACAAGACTCGGGAATAATGCTTGTAAGATAATGCGTAGCTGAAGCTATGCGACTCCCTTTTCGTCAGAGCAAGCCCGGGTAGGAATTGGACGATCTATGCTTACTTCGCAACTAATGTTCCCGAAATACCCCGACAACATCGGTCTGGACTGTGTGTACACTCTCATTGAACGAGCAGCGGAGTTGTTAGGTAGATTCAGTCAATTTCCTGCCTCATGAAAAATTGCTACACTTTGGAGAGGCCAGCTGGAATTCGATTCCATTGTCAAACTACTTTACCTTTTTCGGGGTTTCAGCTGCAGACTGCATGAAACCTTGTCTACGCCCTTCTATGCCACTACCTGTCGGAACCTTGGGTAGGTCGCAGTGCAAACAAAATCTGATTAACGCACTTCTCACCCGAAATCCTCATCACAGACTACTTTGGTTAACAGCAAGAAAGGTTTCAAGGGAGGTTTCGACTCTGATCACCCAACCGGTGGAATCAGACTGCGTACCCGTACTACTATAGTTATGACGACAGTTATTCTGATGGTTAATCTGGAAACTCTTTGAATCCAAACTCTCACACGCACAGAACGTAGAGGTATAGATGCTCTCATGGTAGGGACTCGTATGGCGGGATGTCCAAATCGCACGTCGTACGCTTCCCCTAGCTCAGTTTGCATTTGTGGGCCTGAAGCAGCAGGGCCGATACAGGTCAAGCCACATAGCTGCCATAATTCGAGGGGAGGTACTAATCATTGTGTAATGGCAATCATTTCATACTATTTTCAGATTTGGAGGATAGTGAGCGGAGTAGCCTTCTCTGGCCATCCTGACAGACCTACTAAATGTGAGTCCAATTTTAGAATCTACAACTGCTTTCTTGACACGTGTCGGACATGACCAAGAGCAATTGAATACATTAGAGCAAAACGACGTTTCGACTTACCTCAAATGTACCGATGCCCCGCGATCACAACTGCTCTCAAAGTTCTGGCGATAGTTTCCATCAGCGAACAATGTTTGTTCGCAGGAAATTTTGGCATGAACCGTATGGTGGCATGCTAACCCCACTGAAAATCAGCGACCGGGGCTTCCCAAGAGCGATAAACGATGCAGAATGCTGACACACTTCCAGTCAACCTCGAGCCTGTAAAAATTTCACATAATTCTACCAGTGCAGTACAGATACGGTTGCATGGCCCGAGATGTTTGGAGTAGAGACGAGCACTTCCAGCCCCGGCCCCCATGTCCAGGTTTCTTTCGCTACCTATCTGTTTCCAAGCAGTGCCAGCCCCTCAAAATATAAAACAATGACAGAGCTGCTCGGAGCGAATACGACCCATAATATTGCCGGTTCCCACAAATAGGAAATGCCATCTTTGCTTGGTGTAGCCCGACAATGTCCGAGCGATGTCCAAGTGACATCTCACAGTATGATGCAGATCATCAAACACTCTTAGGATCTCACCGTTAGTATTGTCGTTCGCGGCTCTGCTTCTAAGTTCTAGCTAGTCTAGATAAACTTTCACTGTCAAATGTGCCACACGGATGTTCATACAAAACTGTTCACGAGGAGGTATGTAAGGAGCTGGAGGTCCATAAGCTTGGCGAATTCAGCAACTCCAACACTCTTCTGCGCTTCATCGAAACGAGATTGCTCTTTGCCACGGCACTCATAGCACCAGTAAAGTCCCAATGCCTCAACTCGATGATCACATCGCGTACTTGTCGAATTTCACGTATTTCGAGATTGAGAAGTTTGTACATGGGCGTGACGAGGTCAGAATGACAGTCCAAATTAGGACAGACGAACTCATTATCGAACTTCTCTACACTTCAAGAATCACCGTAGCTGTTTTACTCATCCATATCTTCATAACCCTTACATAGGTGTATGTGCGTCGTTTGTAGCGACATGCTATATGCAACTCGCGCAAGCACAGAACTGACGTGGGCATCAGTTTCCACTACAGCCTGGATTTAAAGATTGCTCACGTTTGTGGCGCTTCTCTACACCTCATAGGTCTTCTGTTTCGCATCAATAGCTTAGCGGCCTTGCAGTCGTGAAATGCGGAACGAACGCGAGCAAAAGCTAGAGATGCACAAATGTGACAAGATATCGGAGGCGTTGGCCATAACCCCTCTGAAGTTGGAAGCTTACGATGACATCTACTGCAATCGTTGATTCTGTTGCAAGTAGACCAGCGTATCAGTAATATCTTCACATGTTCCACGTTCAAAGCAGAATGAACTATCTTTGCAAGTCGATAACGCAGAAATTTGTACCCTGCACAACTACGTGTGTTTTTTCAAGTAATTGCAAATGAATTTCATCTCACCTTATCCCGTGACTCTAATGCTTTCATCCTTTAAAATTTATCCGCTTCCCCAGTCCCAATTCCGCAAGCCCCTTCACCCTAACCAATTGACCCTGAAACATAGAGTTCGTAAATGAATCCTCCTCAGGTGTAAATATTCCAAACACGGGGTTAATTTCGCACGATAATGCACCCGTACTGGATAGACTAAAGCCGTAGTTGTACCACAAGGAAGAGTACGAAAAAAGTGTAATGAGTTATCGTTTCGCCTAAAAATCTGATTATGTATGATAACACTTGGCTTTGTATGGTTTCAAATATTTATTCCACTCTGGTGTCTACCGGAAACTGGATGTTTCCTAATGTAACGTCAAACTTGACCTCGTGTGAATCCCACTGACCCAGGAGAGAGTATACAAATTACATATTACGTAGAATGAATATTCTCGTTGTTGTACTTGTATTTTAACTAGCCCCATTCTACCATATTAAAACAAGGGATAGCGTACTGTATTGCACTAAAACCCCGACTGAGCAGAAGCCTCGCTGAGGTTTTCTGAGGCCACCCCCTGCCGTTATAGAATACTCAAAGACCTTGAAGCAGATACGGAGAACAGCGAAAGTGGACATTTCCTTGGTACTCGAGTATCTCCGTGCAATAATGCACACCGGTGGAGAGCGCGTATATTACTTAAGCCCGTGCGAATAGTTTACATTTGGTATTTCCATGATGCATGATATGATTAAATAGAGCTAATTAAGGTTTAGTGCGACGCATTTCTGCAGCCATAGATATTTCCCGAAAAGTCGAGAAATATCGCGATGGTTTGGTTGGTGTGTTGGCAACTGCTAGAAATCTGGATGCGCTGTTCCTGCCAATTCGAGTCGGTATTGCACCCAAGCTGCTGCGCATGGGATGGTTTAGGTAGGTTTCGCTTTTAGTGCATTTCCTATATAAGTGGGTGTTGTTAGTCGTTCCTCGAACGGTCAGTCATTGGAGGAAAATCATCAACCAACACTATCATCTATCATTGGACGAGTCGTGTAGACCTTCTCTAGCCTTGACGTTCGTCTCACTCCGCGTAGTTCGACCTGAGGCCGTATGTCCAATAGACACTAGGGTCGTCATGTAAGACAGATCTGCATCATGCGTGGCAAGTTAATACTGAAAGGTCTTTACATCACTGGAAAGCTTCTAGTCTTTTCATTCAGAACAGTGTCTCAGTTCCAGAACTGCCCTGCGAGTAGAAAGTGTTAAGCTGTTTGTCAGCTGAACAGATACTAGTCCTCCAAGTCGAAAGTCAAAAGTACAAAACGTGAGTCTAGACATATGCAAATTTTGTCTTTCCATGCCACTGACACTTATTATAGGCAGATTTATGAACTCCATTTGCACTTCTTTCCGCCTCATGCATGTATTACAGTCGGTGTACTAGATAATAGTGTCTATTTGTCACGCAGTATGAGGTACAAACTCGTGTAGATGTTAAGGGGTGAAGAAGAGAGTTAATTTTCCTGTTTTTGATTTACACTTGGAGCTCCTTGAGTGTTCTATCCGCACAGGGTGGAGCTGTTGAAAACCCCAACAGTCGTTTTGTGTAGTTAAAGCATGAGTGCAACAGAGCTTGTAGACCTTTTTTCAGATACCATAGAAAGGATTGCATTGCAGTGTCGATAAGGCGCGGTTCGTGTAAACATGCACAATGTCAATTTTCGCTCGCGCACCTGGGCAGTTCTGAGTTGTGCTCTACTCAAAACAGCGCCAATTTTCGAGCGCCCTTTTCCGACTCATCGTTTATCATATCTACTACTTCAGTTGTTTTTAGGCTTCGTTTTAATTTGTCTATTCGTTGCCGACGCCTACGGTCGGCCCTGAACCGCACGCCACACTTAACCCAGCTCTCGATCGATACTGCCCCCCGCGCGACCGACGGGACACAGGAATTTACAAGTAAAGAACGTTAACTACGTTTGCTTCTTTGCCTGGACACCACTTCCTTCCATCCCTTCTCACACCTCTCCTGACCCTCTACCCCTACGCGCGCAGCACGCCAACTTCTGGATTGTACCGGAAGTCGACTGCACGCTGGCGCTCCTGAGACTATTTCACGGCAGTACGCGTTCTACAAGTAGCATATTCATTATACGCATTATATAAACTAAATACTTTCTCGGCGGTCGAATCGCGTCATATGAGGCTGCGCGTGATCTCATACAGTATGATGCACAATCTAATGTCCAATACACGTCCGAGATGCTGATACGAGGAAAATAGCGTTTCGATCGGTTCCTTGCAACAAATGCGTGGCACGCTCGCTTGTAAATCAGCCAATTTACCGCTTTCCCGTGATTATCATCAGGGGCACACATGTTTTCACTGTACTTGCCCAACCGGCCAACTGCTGCGTCGTCGGAGGACCAAGGTCTGCGGCGATGTATGCTAGCTTTCCACGCCCGCACTTCACCGCACTTCAGTTGGGTTGACTCGGGTGTGAGTCTTAGCATGGTGAGCCTGTGAAGGTGCCGGTTTGCGTGCAGATGGATCTGCCATAGCCTCTGCCTCGTATCCAATCGGGCGCACTTTGCCGCGAGGGAGCTTCATTTGTTTGGCGCAGGTGGTGCAGGCTTAGCGAACCCGTCGCATAGGGGTACGTAAGGAGACGCGGGATGAGCCAAGAGGTTGTTCGGAGCTGACTTGGTTCTCGGCGACTTCCCGCCGGACTTCGCTTCTCATGCGCACGTATTGCTGCCGCAAGCGATGCTTCCCGCGCTGGGGACGTGGAGTTCGCCACGTACAGATAGTCGCACTGTAATCTTTCCGGCAGATTGCTCAACAGGTCGAGCCTCTCATTCGAATCATCCAATATGTAGTAGGAATGACGTCGTGGAGGGATGTTTTCTTGTTTACAACTTTACGCTTACGACCCCCACCCTTGTGCCAAGAAACGGCGGATAAATGTTACAGTTTTGCTAGTAAGTTCAGACAAGCGACCCAAAGAGTCTATGGCAAGGGGACTTACACTCTCTTCAGGGAGCGCAAATTCTTCGAAACCGGGACTTGCGTCGGGCACGAAAGAATCGAAAGCGGCATCCGCCGGCATGCTTGGTTGCAGATTCGCACCTATCGCATCTGGTCTAAGATATCGCCCAAAAAACTCACCAGATCCTTGTCAGAGTTTCGCCGATCATTGAGTGTCGGGTAGTATCGCACATCTGGTTTGACGCCGACGTATTCCGGCGTGAGACCCTTGTTCTTCCCGGTCCTCAACAATCTTCTTAGCGGCGTGCGAAAGTCGATGTTTGCCGGAAGGCGTACAGGGAATGTATCTGGAAACTCCTGTTGCAGAAAATTTGTATACGAGACATCGAAGCTTCCGCCGCCTGCAGTCAAATCGTCGACGCCAACGACGACTCCGATCTCATTGTCGATGAAGGAGGCTGGTACTAATTCGCCGGCGCCGTATGAACTTCCATCAGTCACGACCACTGTTGGCCGTTGGAAGATTCCTTGAAATCCTTGGAGGAAATCTGAACCAATGGGCTCCAAGTCTGTGGTAAACAAGTCTCCAATCCGCGCAGCAAAATTAGCTGACCTGGCATACAAACCGAACTCAAACACGTCACCCTGTTTTTCGAGTTGTTGGTTGAGGATGTCGAGAGTTGCTTTCGTAACTCGATACGAAGCAGTCAATAAATCGAATGTGCCGTTAGCAAGAAGGCCAGCTGTATACAAGTAGTTTAGAAGAAGTCCTCCGCCGTTTCCACGGAGGTCAATAATGAGACCGTTAGTGGGAAGGAGTACCAGGAGGCGTTCATACTCAGAAACAAACGCAAAAACGTTATCCGACAAAAACGTGAATATACGAATGCGTCCGATAAGCCCGGATGACGTGCGAATGATCTCTGCTTGAAATACGTTTGCAACAGTCTTTTCGATCGGGACACCCATGCGCTGTCCGACACCGAGCATTCGTGCCGCATGGTCCAAATCAAAACCATCTCTTCCGGTCTTCCTTCCCTTTATCATGCTTTGCCTTACTGCCGAACCTAGATTGCCCGGATGGATAGAACCCATCGTTCGAACTGCACCGATATTCTCATTATCCTTCAAAGATTCTGTAAAGTAAAGCCACTCGATACTCACATACTCGATCTCACCAGACTCTCCGACGTAACCAATTTCTGCAGCATCCCTGTCTGGAAATTGGGTAAATGCTAACTGTCGTTCGATCAACAACGAAACCCCGTCACGGAACTTAGCAGCTTCGTTTGATGCCGAGCCGATCTTACCAGCCATCTGTACCGCCTCCAGTATAGGGGTCCCATTCCATTCAACGACTTGTACGCCCTGTTTGAAAGACGCATTGGAAATGGTAAAACCCAGCGCAACATCTGAGACGATGAATGACGGAGGGCGAAGGCTGCTCTCGTTTGGAAGATTGGCCCTACTCTCGTCGACTCTGGGTTCATAATAATCTACTATGGTCAGCGGAAGGTAGGCGAGCGACTCACGTAGTGGCGGAGGGGCATGGAAGATTGAAGTATAGTCATCCACATCAGAGTAGGCATGTATCATTTTGTCGAAAAACTGCGCATTCGACATTGTGCCGTTTGCGGCGAGGACTTCGGAGCGCACCTGCTGCAGCCTTGCAACAGGATCTATCCCCACCAAGTTCAGATGCAGTGGGCGATGAGGATGTACTTCTGCAAACAACTTGATGGCTACATCAACGATGTCGAGGCGTACATTATGGTTGAAGGAGACATCTGCATTCACTTCGTCCAGCAGATTCTCCCGAGATCGGCGAGGCCCAGCGCCTGGGCAGATCTCAAAGGCCTCCCTGGAGAATATGCACTTCCTGACTCCGGGCATGCAGAAAGCTTGCCCGCAATTTCCTGTGCGAGCACAATCCTTAGATGACAAGCAGAATGTGTCAGTACTGGCATTCAGAGGTGGCTGCGCAGTGGCAGCTGAGAAAACAGTGACCAGTAATATGGTACGGAACATAGAGCCGAACAAGGCCCTTGTGGTAACACCGTTGCCATCGTTCAATGTCATTGCAGCTGATGGCAAAGCCTGTTCGTCTTGCTTAGGAACTAACAGAAGGGGGTAGAGAGCGGCAAAACGCGCTCTATAAGTGAAGAGATTAGCGACTTTTGATCACGACTTCTAGAGATCCCCGATTCCCTGACGACGAGATAGGGCAATCGACAAAATTCTCCGGATATGGCCCACGTATGTGAGGCTAGTTGCGGAATTTTCATGAACTCGGGTCGGAGCTTCATCTAACTTCAGCCACGCTCTGTTGTCCGTGAGATTTCTGATTTTTGTGGTATAGATTGCGAATGGACCAGCGAGGAGATCGTCTCTACCTCTTAGAATAAACAATGTGCGGATACAAGACTGGCACGATAGCTATGCGCCAAATAGAGTCTCTGTCTTTTCTGCCGGTATACAGTGCGTGAGGTTGAGTGCATGTTGCCACAATCTCATAGGGTAAGGCAAGCACCGAGACTGTACTCATCGTTGCCTCCGCTCGCCTCAAGTTCCTTGACATTGAGCCCTATCGCACTAAATATTCTGCATCACTGTGGTATCTGTACAACCTAAATACGCTACAGTAGCTAAAGCGTGGGCGGGTACTGTAGCACAGTTGCAGTACTGCATAGATCCACGTGTCGCATGGACTGCAACAACGGGCTGATGGTATGATTGAGCTCGATCTGTCAGAAGAGTGATGAAAGCCTCCCTTCTGATTCACGACTTGACTTGTTCAGCGATAGAAAACTGTGCGAATTGTTATTACATCATCTCAAAATCTGCGTCAATAACGACAGTCTCGAGGACATCTCTCCTCGAAATAGGCCGGGAAGATTAACTAGAGTCGCTAATGGTGTATTATAGTGCAAACTGAACCCGGTCTTTGGAATGCGAACCCTAAAGGAGGGATTTATTTGTGATTCCTGTATTCTGAGACCAATGGATAAGGCGTCAGGGGATTGGGATTGAAGGAGTGGGATATTTTTATAGTCTTCTGGTTCATTTCGCTGATAATGAGTGGTCTCACAACTCCTACAAACCCCATCATGACCACCCATGCTTGCTGCGTAAGTTTCCGGTTGCGGCCATTACTGCAATCGTCTTTTGTACTCTTTTCTGAGTCTTGAAGCACGCGACCAAACTAGAAGCGAAGTGTAAGCCTAATCTCAGGGCGAACCTTACACAGTAAACCGCAATAGACAAGTTGGCGTAGGACAACAATTATGCGATGCCCAGCACTAGACTGTAATAATCGTCATGCCAGTGCAACGAAAATTTTACGTTTCATGCCGAAGGCTGAGTGGGTATGGCGGTTGGATTGTTGGGTAGAACGTGCTCTATAACTTCTGTCTGCTTCCGCACCAACCGTTGTGCACATAACACTACACTCCAGATGCCGGTTTCCTTCCCAGTACACTTCAACTTTAGTATAACTTCGTTGCATCTGTTGACTGTGCTACTGTCGCGTGCCCTCCTGGCATGCCTAGTGTCACATCTCGCCTGTCCCTGATTGGATCTACGTCCCTTCTCGTGCTGCAGCCATTCTCTGTCAAAAAAGTGTGCCCAATTTAAGAAAAAATCATCACTCCATGTGTTTGGATGCCTAAGCATTTGTCCCCATCGCAGTAGCAATAACACTGCAATCAGTCGAAACCAGCTTCTCTCGGTGATTGACAGGCGTGGTTGCAAGGTGCAATGGAAGCAACTACGCAAGTAAGGAAGATCGACCCCCATATCGGAAGAGGACACGTCCTGCGAGTACGGGAGAGGGGGTGCTTCAAATACGCGGTCAGAAGTGCGCTGGATGCAGGGTGAAAGAGACGAGTGAGCGAGGGCCGGACGCAGGGAATATAATAACGATCAGTGTCACAGAATGTATCTGCAGTGGAGCCCTTGTGCACTCGTCAGCGAGTCTCAAGCAAGTTGAAACCCCCTTTCCGCACATTCTCTGTTTGGAGCCCATTCGGACAACACCTCCAGACCCAATCCACGCACAACTGCGAAGCTTTCCGGAACACTAGTCGTTTTGTTCCAGACATGCATTGAACCGAGAATGGCACCGCGCTATATGCCTTTCGAACGGAACTGCCCCGCCATGACCCTTAGATATCTTCCGATTAATAATCGACGTGCAACGTACGGGAAGCACAGGTTCGCAATGCAGGGTACTGCGGTAAATTGCGCGCGCTCAGAACATTTCGAGTAACTCGATGCATTGCAAGTAAATTCCGTTTCGCGCCTACAATATATCAGAGACTGACTGATTGTGTAGATGTGTCGACCCGGTCGAGCAAAAGACCAAGTGGAAACGTGTGCAGTAGTTGCGCTAGTGATTTATTGTCGCAAAGTTTCCAGAGACCTTCCTATTACAATCGTACCGTTTCTGTTGATGCTTCTACAAACCCCTGAAATCGACCCAACTTTTCATTCTGGTGCAACGCATCCATATTTGAGGGAGACATGCAGCAGAACTGACCGCGTAGTACCATGGCTACGGAGCCGAACTGGGCCAACGGTGTCAGACTTCTACGTACGTGTTTCCGGAAATGGATGCGGACATCCACTAAGTGCAGTACGAGGTCTAGTGATGCCCGTGGTTTGCTACACATTCTGCATTTCCATGTCTAGTAATGCTACACCCTGACTTTCAGTAGGTGTACGTCCGAGTTTAGTATCACTACTCTCGGGCTTCCATCAAGTGGACGTCCGGGTCTAGTATTACTAGACTCGGACTTCCACCAAGTGGACGTCCAAGTCTGGAAATACTAGACATCGAACTGCACTTTTCGAAATTTCTGGTCTAGTAGCCCTGACTGATATGCTACGGCCTGTGGAATCCCAGGATGTAGTCAGACTGTACAGCGTACACCGACGTCTGGAAGTTCATTCCTAGTTTTACTTCACTACAACTGCACTTTTCGCAGTTCCGAATGAAGTATTGCTGCATTCAAAACTGCGAGAACTGCGGCTGCGCACTGCAATCAGCGAAAATA